>QYSD01000067.1:0-104124 GCA_009806315.1 Rhodotorula sp. ZM1 | reverse complement strand
GGCGGTACGCGGTGGTGTCCCCATCGTAGCCGACGAGGACGAGTGGCACGGCTTTGTCGTCGAGCTTCGAGCGTCCCAGCACTTGTGCTGCAACACTCACGCCGCTCCACTCCTCCCCAACCGCAAGCTGGAGCTCCTTGCTGTCAATTTGCTGGCTCAACAGGACCCAGACACGCTGCTGTACATTGAGAGGAGCTCAAGTCCATGGGGGCTGAGGACTTGGACAGGTTTGCCATGGGCGCAGGCAGTCGCCCCTCCTGGACACAACTTGGGCTGTGGGTAGCTCCAGCTCTCATTTGGCTGCTCACCTACCGGCCAGTACCTCAGCGCTATGGACCAAGCACAAGAAGGCGACGCGCGCGCAATGGGACAGGAATGGCGCTGCTCCACCGCTGGACGGCAACTCTTTGCTACCTCCCAGCTCGCGACTCACTCTGCCAGGTACTATGACGGGCTCAGCCAACAACAATCAACCCTGCTGTGGCGCCTGCGCACCAGTGCTTGCGCTCTCAAAAAGTACGGAGCCAGGTTTGACCCCACCTGTGCCCTCTCTGCTCGTGCGGCAAAGACAAAGATTGCGAATACATCTTGCTCAACTGGGACGCCCCTCTATGACAAAGCTCATAACCTGCTCCTCAAGCACCTGCAAGTCCGCAAACTCCCCATTGCCGGCGCCCTCCTTGGCAACCCTTCCTACTGCATGCCATCCTCGATTTCCTTGCCCACACAGAGCAATTCCCGCAGCTAGTCACAGCCCAGGAGACCAAGCAGGGTGGTAGGGAGTAGACAGAGGACGGGAGATGCGGAGGGAACAACCCGGGACCCAGGCCGCCCTTGCCTCGACCTCAACGACTCTCACCCACCCTTTTCAACTGGGGTCTCCTCAGAACTACCTTAGCCCACCTCAAACCTCCCCCTGGTCTCCCAACACACCACTTGTCCATCAGATGTCGGCTCAACCTTGCTTGACTGGGTCAGAAGTCACCGCCATTGCTCATCCAGACCCAGAACAAGACCAAAAACGGCCTTCTACCGCGATTTTGATGTTGCCGCTTCCACTCGCCCAGTCTTGACCTTTCTCTCCCTCTCTCTTCCACTGATCCAGCGCTCTCGCCACATCAGTAGCACACACCTCTCACTGTTTTGAGCTGTGGCAGCCAGTCTCTGCCAATCACCACGGGCGTAGACCCAAATCGATTTAAAACGAGAATCTCTCTCCCTCCTACGCATTGCTGCACTCTCTCACAGTGTACCCCAATATGCACCTCCTCTCGCCTTTCCTCCATCCCCTCTTCTACTGGCCCGCCCGCCTCGTCTCCCTTCACTGCCTCACCTCCCTCCTCCTCAATTTTGTGTGCGACAGCACCTTGCACCATCAAGCTGTGAGGAAGTGCACCGATGTCTTCCTGTCACTCCTTGGCCTTCTTCAGCCTGTCAACAGCAATTGTGCCGATTTGCTTGCATTACTCCACCCCAATCTACACCACAACTCCCTCGCTGTACCTCAACTCTGCCCTCACTTTGCGGAGCCGCGCTCTTGCACCGGAGCAACAAGATTTCTCCTCACCCCCATCCTCCTCATCTGCCTGAGCTCTCACCTCTGTCTTCCGCTCTTCAAACAGAAGACCAGAAAACCATACCTGGTTTTGCAACTTCTTCTGCCCGGCCCTACAACTGGACCCTTCACTGCTCAACAGGACTGGCTTCTTCTGTTTGTGGCTGATTATCCCCTTCTGCATTCCTATGTTGCCTCCGCTGACATCGCTGGATCTCCCACCCCTCTGCCTATGCCTCGGGACCTGCCATCTGTCATCTTTTACTTCCTTGGACTGACTTGTGGCTTCTCTGCCTCTACCACCCCCACATGCTTGTCTCCAGTTGCCTAGTTGTCCCACTGCATGTACAGCCTGTGCCGCATGTCCCCCAAGCCATTCCAAAGGCGATGTTGACTCTATGTTGGCACTGGCCCGGTCAACAGCCATGCGTTGGCCGGCTGCCTCTTCTGCGGATCGTGCAACACCCTTACTGCTACACCCACGGTCCCACCACAACTCTTCTGAACTTGCCAACTTGATTTCCTTTTGCTCCTTTAGACTTTGCTTTGCTTAAGATTCTCTCGGATGGACACGGAAAGGATGCTTGTGGAGGACTGATGAGGAGGATGTTGGGTAACGAGCTAGCTGCAGTAGTCCCCGCCATGAGTGCTCCTTCTAGGTCCACTCCTTAATGCTATCTCCCTCTTCCACTCTCGCTGAAACCCCAGACCCAGATCAGTATCTTTCAGGCTCCGTACAACTGAATCACTGCCAGCCAACTGTCCTCGCATTGCGCTGAGGACTGTGCATCTTGCAATGACCAATTCCCTAACTGTGCCTGTTGCGACCCCTCACTTTGCTCCGGATCGCTCACCTCGCTCGCTCGCCTCGGACGACTCTACGACTCGCCCGACACTCGCTACTCTCGCTATCGACAATCGGTTCTCGGTACTCGCGGAGGATGCGGAGGACTGATGAACGGGTTTCAGGAGGTTGAGTGATCGAGCGCCGGGCTGTAGCGCCCATGGCCCTCTCCTCTCGCTCTTTTCCTTAGGCTACTTCCGTGGCTCTACAGAATCCCATGCTCGAGTCACTGTTTGTGCTATCCTGTAACCGGAGAGACCACTCGAGCCATCCGCTGGTCGCCTAAGCCCGAGCCCGCTCGCTCGCGACTTGGTGCTCCCAGCAGCGCCTCATTTTTGTCGTATTGGGGTTCCTCATCAACCAGCTCACAACCTCGGTGAGTGACTATCTTGGCATCAATGCTGGCACCGGATGAGCTCTTTCGGCTTACTGACCCTCTCAGTCATCACAGACAGAGGCACCACTCCTCTGCACTATTGTTGCCATTGGCTTCCAGGTGCCCATTGACACTTGCCAGGCTCTATACAATCAACAAACTCCACACAACATTGCAGTCTGCTGAGCCACTTACAGGTTGCCCCTTCACAAATTCCATCAGTGCCATCTGCGTTGAGCAGGCAGACAGGCTGGGACACAAGAATTCCATAGAGAGGAAAGCCTTCCAGGGTAAAAAAAAAACAAGTTTGACCACGCTGGGGCTCGAACCCAGAATCTCCTGATGAAAGACTGAACGAATCGTAGTCAGACGCCTTGCCATTGGGCCACGCGGCCTTCAAAGTAAACAGGCGCAAATAGTGGATGTAAGAATTTGCAGATGCACATCAGCCTGATTAACCGCCTGCCTGCCCATCAGCTTCGGTTTGGGTCCAGAGCCCTTCCTGTCAAATCTTGCACAACCGAGACTGTGCAGGCTGTGCCCAACTGAAAAGAGTGGTGAGAACGAGTAGAGTGGTTGCAGGATTGCGAATATGCAGGCTTGACATAAAGCCTGTACAACAACGGAAGGGATGGGAAGAATGTATCGCTGATGTGCTTCATAGGATGGAGCGGGCGAAAGCCTGGATGTCCGTGTCCGCCGCGGCCGCCTTGCGGATCCAGGCGTGTTCCTGCGCGTGAAATGGGTTGATTAGTGGGGGTACAGTAACTTTGGAAGGAAGTGACACATACGAGGAGTTCCTTGGGCGTCGGGCGCGCAAGATCCATGGGAAGCGGCCCCTTCTTCTTGATGTTCCACCCAACCGGCTCTTTCCGCAGCGTCGCATCAACAAAGTCCTCCGCCGCAGCTGAGAATTTTCCCGCAGGCAAGCGCGGTGCTGGCTCATTGACAATATGCTGGAGGAGCTCGAGGATGGACATCTGGTGGCCTGAGCCAGCCAGCGAGACGCCGCGGGCCGCCTTGCGCCCGTTCGCCCGGGGTATCGTCACGCCCGGTCGCGCAGAGTCGCGCTTCGATACACGGCGTTCCTCGGCAAGCAGGATGCTCTCCCGCTTCTTCTCTGGGCGAGATGGCGAGAGAGTGTCGTCCAGGTCGACGGCGAACGAGTCGCGCGTTTCATCGTCCGCCTCGTCGACGCTGAGCGAGAGGCGGGCAAGCGCTGCGTCTGCGTCGTCGTCGGACGATAAGACGTCGTCGTCGGAGGAGAAGGGGAAGCGACCGATGGCGATCTCGATGAGGGTGATTCCGAGTGACCACACGTCCGACTTGACCGTGTACGGTGCGCCGGAGATGCGTTCGGGCTGCAGAACGCCAGCGCGTCAGTGCGAACTTGGCAAATGGGAAGGACACGACGCACGCTCATGTAGGTGCTCGTCCCGACAAAAGTATCCGCCACGCTGTTGATGAGTTCGCCCGAGACGCCAAAGTCGCAGATCTTGATCTGCCCAGCCGAGTTCAGCAGGATATTGCTCGGCTTGACGTCTACGCGGATGGCCGAAAGTCAGCGCGGTTGCGCAGTCTCGGTGGCGGCGGACGCACCGCGATGCATGATTTTGTGCACCTCGTAGAGGTACGTCAAGCCTGAGACGACAGCGAGCGCGATCTTGCCAATGACGGGTTCGGGAATCGGCCCGACGCGCCTGTAGATGCTGTCCAGCGACCTGATTCCCCAGAGACTCCTCGTCAGAAACTGACAGCGTGTGACCAAAGCGCGAGACGGACGCACCCCTTGTCCATGTACTCCATGCACATGCAAATATGCGGGTCTTGTAAATATGCTCCGTAGAACGAGACGATAAACGGCGAAGAGCAGTCGTGCATGATCTGCAACTCGCGAAGGATCTGTTTGCGCGTGCTGTCGGACGTCGCGATGTGCACGACCTGTGAAAGGAGCGTCAGTGCCCCCACATGCAAGTTATCGGGCTTCTGGACCCACCTTCTTGGCCATAACCGCCTTCGTCGGGACGTGCAGCACTCGGCTAACGGTTCCGCCGTTGCCGCTTCCCAGCTCATCCAGCACTTCGAGATCCTCGTTCTTCAGGTCTATCCGAAATTCGACGCCGAGTTCGAGTGTCGCAAGTTGTTCGTTCAGTTGGTTGTGGTAGCTCCGCGAACTTGTCGACGACGAGGAGAGGCACGGCGTCGTCGGCAGTTGCGGCGATGTCGTGTCCGCTGAATCGAGGGATATGACCGAATTTCGTTTCGAGCGCGATGAACCGGCCACCTGGATTGGTTGTGGTCGCGAAAGGACTGGTGGGGCAGGGGCCTTGAGGAGGTCGACAGCTGAAGCACCGGAAAGCGTCCCAGGCTTGGCTGCCTCGGCTGCAAGAGCGAGACCCTTCTTGTTACGGTTCTTGCCTCGCCGACCAAGCGAGCTGGACGCCGTGCTCTCCTCTTCGCGCGTCGGCGGGTCCATGCGGGGGAGGGCGGCGAGGATGGCAAAGAGGCGACGTACGTTTAGAGACGCAAGGACACGGAGACCTGAGCTCGTACAAAGGCGCTGAGCGAGGAAGCGACAATAAAGCGAGAGCAAGAGGCACAGAGAGACGGATGGTGTCAACCGCAACCTCGCTATCCACTAGGTCTTCTTTCCTCGCAAGCGAATAGTCTAAGCTGAAAGACCATGCATACAAGGGGGGACATGCGAGGGTGACTACCACACAATGACAAGACTTGCGAGGCGTTACTCAGTCCACCTCCGGCTCGAGGTTGCCGTAAGGTCGCTGCGTGGCAGGAGCGATATGGTACAGGTTGTGGTCAGCATACATACGCAGAGCTGTCGGTGCGCCTGCAGCGAGACGGTCTGAGCTGCAAACTCACCGAGGTCAAGAAATCCTTGTCAAAGTGGAAGACGCGAACATCTGTTCAAGCGTACGTAACGACTCAGTCAGCCACCATCGCGCGAGATGGTGCACTCGGCCGATAGACACTACTGTGAATGGAAGCAGACTCACAGCCATCCTCGCCGCCAATCGCGTAGCCTTTGCCCTGCGGGTGCGTTGCGACCGTGTTGCACGGACCAAAGCCGCCCTTGACGCGCGCCACTTCTTCCTCAAAGATGCGATGGAAGAAGCGGACCTCGAAGTGTCCGTGCCGTGCGCCAGTTGTGGTCACGCTCATCGCTTCCTGACCGCCTCCCATAACGACCTGTTCCCGCGGAATCAGAGTCAGCGCTCAACACGCGAGATACCCGGAACCCGCTACGTACATAGGGCCTGCCGGACACGATCGCTGCGCTGTTAAGAGGCGGCTCGCCAGTGTACGTCTTGATCAAGGTCAGGTACTCCTCCTCGCCGTGCGAATTCTTGTGCGGCCCGATCGACCAGAGCTGCGCAACGGCTAATGTGGTCAACATGCTGTGTAAACGCTTCAGTGGGCATGGACTCGCGCACCTTCGAAGTTTTATCCTTCGACGACGTGATGAAGTAGGTACCGTCGGGCGACATCTGCAGGTCGGTGATGATGCCGTGGTGCGCCTTCTCTTCCTTGTCAAAGAACAGCAAGCCCTCCTCCTAGATTGATGGACTAATTCAGCACGCATCCTGACCAGGCGAGCGAAAGAACCATGGCTGAACGCACGGTATCCCACAGATTGAGCGTGCCGTCCTCGTGCGCTGTGACAATGTATTCGTCGAGACCGCACCAAGCTGCAACAGTCGCCTTCGACCCCGTCGGCTTGATGACGAATAGCGGATCCTTGGATTCTGCAACGGTAGAGGGCAACGTGGACAATGAGATCAGAACGCTTCCGTCGTCAGCCCAGACGACGCGGACAGAGTGCCGGCATTGACGCACGGCTAGTTGGCTCCTCCCGGTTGATACTGAATACAGAAACTCCTCCAGGGTAGCCCATCCGCTTCTCCGTGACGGCCAGTACCTTGGCATCGTCCTCGCTCCACGCCACCCGCTTGACCGCCGTCGGAAACTCCCAAGTATACAAGCATTCCCCTGTTCGAACGTTCCAAAGCTTCATCGAGTTGTCGGCGGAGCCGGAGACGAGGAGGGTAGAAGTGGCTGCGACCGCGGGAAAGCGTCAGTGACCGGTCAGAATTGCCTATTACGAGATTAAGTGCAGCACGGTGCGCAGGAATGCGGGGATCGTCGACCTGGAACGAGTGAGGAGGAGGGAACCAAGGTAACGCACAATCGACGTCGACCGTCCACACCGTTCCGTTGTGCCCATCGTATGTGCCGAGCCTCTCTCCGTTGTGCGAGTGCCAGGCGTTTACAACAGAGTCCTTGGCGCACGAGAACAGCAGGTCGCCCTCTGCATTGAACTTGATCTCTGTGGGAGGAGCAGGTCAAGTCAGCACCGCTTGTGAGTCCCGCGAGTCCGACACGCCCATACAAGCTCAGGAGCCATGCACATCGTGTGGGATGACTGCCTAGCGCTCCCGCTCCCCCTCCACCGCCCGAGACCGTAACTGATTAGGACGCACGGGTGAGAGACCGCTCGTGGCCAGACAACATCAAGGGGCGCTGCGCGTGAACGGCATGTCAGCTCTGGCGCGTTTCTGCAGCCTTCATTCGCCAGCACGCACCATTTCGGGCGAGTGTCGTGAGCTGGGTTTGCTGGAGAAGCTCAACCTCTCTTCGCGTTGTGGCCGCTCACCGTATCCTCACGAAGAGCTGCTTGCCGCAATCCAGCCGCTTGATGTGCATGGCTCTCCACCATGAAGTGGCTACTGGTTGTCCCCACGCCCGCGCAAGCCGTCGCATGCGAGAACGCCTCTTCCGCCAATCTCGGTATATTCTCACGCTCGCTGCCTGTTTGCAGCCCGGCGAGGACGGAGGAAAGCGTAGCTACACAGTCGCAATTCTGGGGAAGACCACGGCCGTCGAGCTCATCCAATGCTCGAGGTGCCGAACACCCCCTACTCCCTTTGTTCGCCTGCTCGACCCACGACCTTGACGCATGGCTGCTGAATCTACGTCGGACGTCGTTCCGTCGTCCTTGACGAACTGGTGCAGTTAACGACACCGTTTCGCTGCATACGCTTGAAGCCATCTTTGACCGAAAGAGCGGAAAGCGACCCCTCTCCTTGGCTGCCTCGTCTTCCTCGTGCTGCTGCATGATCGGCACACGTTCATATCATAGCCATGGTGCTCCCTCTCTGCTCGGGCGGGCTTGAAGGCGGTCGCTGGGCTTGAAAGCGGTCGTTGGGTATGTCGGCCGCGTCGAGCTGGTTTCCTCCCGCACACCATTCACGAGTGTACGCCGCCCTCTTCGTGGTCCTCACAAGCCGCGTACAACAATGTGCGGAACAAGCTAGGTTCCAGTACGAGATGCCCTGAAGTCTAGGAGATGGGTCCGTCCGGCCATGTACAACAGGAGTGTGTGCTTGGGGTTACAAAGGTAGGGCGGGAGAAAAACAGAGGATGCCACCCATTCTTATCCCAAGGAGCCGACAGATTGATGTGCGAGAAAGTAGCGAAGGAAAGGGTGGTCGTGACTGAGGCAGAATTAGGGAGAGTCCGTATGCGAAGGAGGGGGAGAGGGATGGGATGCGGGTCGCTCACGCGTGGACGAGCGAGGCCTCGCCGTTGTAGCAGTAGTAGGGGTTGGTGGTCGACTGCGCCTTGCGAAGGACGTAGCCAGGGTCGCAAGAGACTCGGCAGGACCCGTACTTGCAGATGGCGGTACCCATGCCGTTGTCTGCGCGAGAGAGTGTACCGTCAGTACAGCTAGAGCACGGTCGGTACAAGGTAAGAACAACGCACAAGACGCTGGGCAGGCATTGCCTTGCGAGCCGCAGTTGCTGGCATCGTTCTGGAGGTCGAAGCAGGTAATCGCGCCCGAGCCGTCCGCGTTTGCCGAGTAGCGAGTGTAGCCTTGGTTGCAGCCCGGAACGCATGCGCCGTTCGAGCAGGTCGAGTACCCGTTGGCCGGAACGGTGCACTGGACGCCACCGCACGACGAGTCGGTCGCAACGCACTCGGTGCCGTCGGCGCCTCCTGGGGCGAAGCCACTGTTACAGCGGAAAGTGCACTTGCCGGAGATGCACTTTGCGGCGGCGTTAGCTGGAACGGCGGGACCCCTCAAAGCGCACACGCCATCTGTGGGGGGGAGAAAGGTCGATAAGCTACAGAAGCGCGCAAGGCGGGAGAGCGAGCAAGAAATGTACCAGAACCACAGCGGAGCCTGCTGGCGGCGAGAGCAGCCTTGGTGTTGAGGAAGGCAGACGAGGGCGAGTATGCGTCGGAGGAAGAGGCGGGAGAGCTCGAAGACGAAGAGGCGGAGGACAAGCTCGCGGTCGACGACCCAGCTGCGGCAGCTGCACCGCCCGCCGAGGCCGCTTGTTGCGGATTCAACGGAGAGGGCGACGACATCGAGCCAACAGTCTGGCGCTCCTTCGCGGCAGCAGCCTTCGCCGCGGCCGCTTTGGCGGCAGCGGCCGCCTTCTTCTTGGCTGCGAGCTTGGCACGGGCGAGTTGCGCCTTGGTGGCGCGCTGCTCGAGAGCGCGCTTTGCGGCGTTGCGGCGAAGGACCGCTGCTTGGCCGCCAACCGAGCCAGCGTTGACGTTGCGGACAGCGAGGCCTGCATTACAGTGAACATGTCGACGATCAGCATCGGAGCCGCTCACTTTTGACCCACCCAGCGACGCCTTGGGCTTATCGCGACCCGCAAGAAAGAGAGCCTTAAGCGCACCTTCGACAGGAGTGGCAGCTGTGCTCACTGGAGCGATGGCGAGGGCAAGAAGGGTGAGGGAGGCAAGGCAAGACTTGAAGGACGGCATGGCGGGAGACTTGGAAGGGGACGGCGGCGCGAGAAAAGTCGAAACGGGCGAGGTTGGGAAGGGCGAGCAGGGGGACGCCTGGGTGTAAAGCTCGATGCGCGCGGACGTCGACGACGAAGGGGACGGCGAGAGAGAGAGGACCGCAAGCAGGACATTCTTCGCTGAGCCTCGCGGCTTCCGCCCGGATTCGCCCAGCACATTGCGGTCGAGCGGGGAGGAGATGGCGCGCAGGGTTTGCGATACAAGGCAGGGGTCGGCCGGAAATTGTCAAGCTGTGCCTGGCCACGTGGAAGGTTCTACCGGGCGAGGAAGGGAGGAAAGCGAAATATGCCCAGACCGGTAGTTTCCCTCGTCGAAAGAGGCTGGCTGTTCTTCCGGACCAAGGGCTCGATCGCGGCCCGGCACATTTCCGCGATTCCGCCGGTCCACACAATCACAACGGTCGCTTTGCTTTCTTGGCTCCCGCTGCAAGCTTGCGAACTCTCGTTTTTCCCGTATGCGTATCCTCTTGTCGCGCGGGCCAGAATCGATAGCTGCAAAGGCTGCTCTGTGGCGTGGTGACCTGAACACTCGCTTGGCAGCGAGCTCCGCCCTCTTTCTGCTCTCACGCCAGTCTCTGCTGACAGCTGCTGCTGTGACCGATGATGGCCCCGGATGACACTCATCGCTCGTTGATGCCGTTCTCAATGCGAACTCTTTGAGAGCGTTCGAGTCAGCAGCCACACATCAAACACGCTGCGGCGGAACTCAGTGCATGGAGCTGGGAACGACAAACGACGAACGTAGTGATTGCAAACGAAAACGACCAGCCGAAAGAGGGATGCATCGGGGCGCACAGTATACACATCAACAAGGAGAGAAACGAGGGAATGCGAGAGCTTTGGCGCAAGCTGGGGGTGCAGGTCGTCCAGTCGTGGATGGCAGGGTATGCGGTCCCCGAGAAGGCGGGAGAGCGCTATGAGACGACGCAGCGACAGCATCCAGCCTGGGCAGCGTCGCAATCGGGTTCGACGGACCGAGGCGATGGCTTTTCGTCAACCTTCTCTCGCGCGGGTGCAGGGATCGCGGGACTTGGAGACTGCTTGATGTCGTATTCGGCGTGAGGTTGCGGAGGAAACTCAGCGCCAAGGACGCTGCTGATGCGGGCGGCTGCAACTGGGTGTGGGGGCGCTTCTCGACTTGAAGGCAGCGCAGCCGAGGCTGATGTTGGCGAGGGGGAGACTTGCAGCGGAGGGACCGAGTCGACGACGGCTTTGACCGCTTCAGCTCGTACATCCGCGTTGCGAGGGTGCTGTTCGTCGTCCACCTTTGGTGCAACCTGCACTTCGACGGCCCGTCTCGGCGAGCCATCCGCTGCCCACTCGCTGACGAGCAAGCAACGCGCCGACTCCTCGTCCCTTTGCGCAAGAGCTTTGAGGCGCTCGGCTTCCAGTCTGCGCGCTACTGCAGGTAGCACACGGTCAGCGGGCCGGAGCGGACGTGATGTGCCAGAGTCGCCGTAGTCGAGTTCGCCCTTGGAGGTACGGTAGATGAGCGGCGCAGGAGAGTCGGTCCAATGAAGTGTTTCTGGACAGGCAGCGGCCGGAACGTGCGATGACGTGACCCCTGAGCGACGTATGGAAGGTGTCGGAGGAGACGCGGCTGGCCGACTGCGGGCAGATGATGCTGTTGAGAGCGATTTGCGACGAGGGTGCAGGCGAGAGGGATGCGATGGCGAGGAAGAGTTCGCGCTCTCGTGCGTCTGGGATGAAGGACTGCGTTGTCGGCCAGACTGCATCGGACCTGCCAGGTTCGACGAGAGGGTTGAGGCAGGCGAGTGCGTCACTGCGCGCCGTCGAGACCGTGGAACAGGGCTGAAGACCGGACCCTCCTCGCCTAATGAGGTCTTGCTGGAGAGGATGGCCTCATGGCGAACAGACCTCGCCGGCGACGACGCCGTTCCGCCGACCTGCAGCGTTTCCCATCCCGGCTCTGCATCGTCTAACTCCCCATTGTCTCCGCAATCCGCCTGCAGCATCCCTACCATTTTGAGAGGGCGGTCGTCGGGTGCATTGTGCAGGTCGACGGCGGCGACAACGCTTCGCTGACGATCAAGGCCAATAACCCCTGGGCGGAAGCGCTCTCGCTCAAGGGGAGTAGAACCGGAAGAGATTGGCAGCGTCTCGACCGTACTGCGATGGAGACCGTTCCCGGCGGTCGAAACGGATGCGAGCCTGCCGGCCGAAGAGAGGTCGGAGGAAGGATATGTCGGCGGTTTGCCAGACAAGAGCAGGCCTGGCTGGGAGTGTTTTGACCGAAGGTGCTGGGTGACAGATAAGCTGCGTGAACAGAAGTCAGTACGATCTTCGAGTGGAGGGGAAACAAAATACGCACGAGACGAGGTCTTCGAGGTCGTCCGTGTAATCCTCGCCGTGCGGCACAAGTCCTGCTTCGTCGAGTACTCGCAGCGCCAGCAGGTCGTCTGAGTCGTACAGTGCCCCCGACGGCGGATGGAGGGGCGCAGGCGGTGCGAGAACGGCGGCGGCCATGGTTGGGCGTGCGTCGCGTCAGGCCATGCAAAAGCAGCAAGGCCAGCCACGGAAAGCAATCTCTGAGGCCCTTCTGAGCGTCCAGCGGCTCCGGTGCTGGACTCAGAGCGAGACGGGGGTTCGAGAGCGAGAGGAGAGGGGGTTGACCGGATAGCCCCTCACATACCCACCCAAATGTCGCACGAGGATCGGCAGCAGGCCAACATTGCTATCCTCCGGATCAAGCGCAAGCGCACACATCAGCCACAACCTCTCGACGCCCTCGGTTCGTCCCGCTCGTTCTCATCGCTCAACTCGCTGGACGTTGACGTTGCTGACCTCGCTCCCTCGCTATATACAGTCTTTGACCAGGCCGAACGCTGTGTAAAGCGAAGACGGAGCGACAAAGCTTCATCGGATGCAGCTCAGGCGAGCACTGGCGCGCCGCAAGGTGAGTTCTCTGGCCGTCTCGCAAGACTGGGCTCACGCGCGGTGTCTGGCTACGCAGGCATCTTCCGCTTCGCCGAAACAGTACCTATCGACTCGTTTTCTACACCGAGCAAGACGCGCAGTCTGAGGGTGCGCTGTTTCCGCGCCACCTCGACTTGCCCGGTTGACGACCTCTCATTGCGGTCGCTACAGGATCGTATCCAATCCTTCCTTGCACACCCTCCTCCGTCTTTGTCACGCCACGCATCTTCCTCTTCTCTCCGCTCAGTCGCCGCTCGAGCAGAATCAGCGACTCCCCAGAACCCTCATCCCGCGTCTGCACCTGGCTCGCCAAGTACCCAAGCAACGCCGAATCGACGAAAGCTGCCATCCTCACTTAGAGCTCTACGCGAAGCCGCCTCGTTGAAGGCGTCGGGATTGTCGCCTGACCTCGCCGCAGACTCTTTGAACAAAGCCTCCCAGGTGCATGCGGAGGCCAGAGTGCAGCGCTACCGCATCGTCGAGCAGCGGCGAGCTCAGTTTGGAAAGGAGAGCGCAACTACCCAGGCCGCGGAGCAGGTTCGCCAGCGAAGGCGGGAGGACGACGAGATCAGGCGCGGTTTGCGGCCGCCGCGCGTCATGAGCGCGAAGGACCTAGAGCAGAAGCCGACTTCTAAACAGGAGGGAGCTGTGAGAGGCTCGCCAGGTGCCGATCTGCGGATCTACGATGCGGTCGAAGAAGGGGAGGAGCGGTCGAGCGATGCAACCTCGTCGTTACGGGAAACAGGAACTGTTCCGCGGCTCATGGATGACCGCATGGCGATGGGTCAGTTCGGCGACATGCTCAAGGAGTACCTCACTCGTGAGTCCTGATGTCGTCCGGAGCGCGTCCAGCTGACTTTCCCGCCTCGCGGTCCAGTGCAAGAATCAATTACCCCATCCACCGACCACAACTCCGAAGCGCATGCTCGCTCCACCAACAACTTCGCTACTCCATCGTCACATGCATCCTCTCAGTCCGTCTCCAACGCCGACAGCGACGACGACTTCGTATACGACGTCTACTATCGCGATACGAATACGACCTTCACGACCAGCGCGATGAGTACGGCGCAGAATGGGGAAGGCGGCTGGGATGTAAGCAGTGTGCGCGGATTGCGGCGGATTGGGCAGCTGTAAGTCTGCAAAGTCTGCCTCGGTCGCATAGCGAGAGCTGAATTCACGACACTCGATGCAGTGCAGGAATGCAAGACCTATCCGACGACGACGACGCGGCCCTGCTCGTGCCCGAGAATGACGTCGACCCGACCACCGAGGAGGAGGACCTGGCTGATCAGGACAGTAACGGTGAGCGGGCGGGTCGCTTATCTCCAATCCTTCACGCTTCCTCACCTGTTCCCTTCGGGCCGACAGAGGAGAACGACTACAGGAACGACTATCCTTCGGACGAGGATCCCGCCTCCGACAACTTCGCGTATCGGGGCGCCTCCGTCTCGCTCGGTTGGAGGGAGACGCGCATTGGACCGGACTGGGACAGTGACGAAGGGGATTCGGCTGATTCGGATGAAGGGGCGGGATGGAGCGATTGACGGCGAGCTCGAGGCGACTTGCGCGGGGATTCCAGCGCCGGAGATGTGTCATGTTCCTCAGTTCTGACACGCCTTTCGCTTCGAGGTGTCTTTCGGTGCAAAGGCCCCGTCCCAGATGTCCGCCTCGAGACTTTGGCCGTCCGACTCGTCCTATATTGCCTGTCCCTCACGCACGCACTCGAAGAGTCCTTGTCGCTCGCTTAGGTTCGGCTTGTCGATGCATCTTGAAGCAGACGACTTCGTGGTGTTGCGAAGGAAAGGTTCACCAGCGCTGCAGTGACACCCAACCTGTCTACGAGTCCCTCCTCACCTCCCTCCGTCCACGGCATTCAGGCTCTGCTCAGCACCGCGGTCCCTTCTGCGCCCTGCACTCTGCTGTGCCAACTCGAGCAGCAGCGAGCCCGCCTTCGCCGCACGCGACTTGTCGTTCACTAGCGCCGTCCGCCTCGTCGACACCTCCGAACCTCGCTCGCGACAGCAACAAGCCGCGGCGCAGCGGCAGAGCGGCCAAGATGCGGATAACGATCGCGGATCGGGACCCGCAGGGCGAGCGGTTCAAGGGCGCCGTGTGGTTTCGAGGCGCAGAGTCGATGCTGGCAGGGGCAGGCGCAGGACTCGTCACGAGCATCGTTACGTGCCCGCTCGACGTGATCAAGACCAAGTTGCAGGCAGGCGGGGCATCGAAAGGAGCCGCTGGCGTCCTCGGTGAGTCTCGCCGTCCTCTTGTCGCCCTCTTCCCCCTTCTCCCCCCCCTTCCCCAGCGTTGGCTCTTTTCCCCTCGCGCTTCGCCTCTTGCCCTTCTTCCCTTCACTTTCGCTTCAGGGCTCGCTCATCTTGCCATGATTGCACGCTTACACACCCACGCTCGGCTCGTGCGCACATCGCTGCAGGCATCGCCCAACACATCTGGGTGAACGACGGATTTCGCGGGCTGTATCGAGGGCTTGGACCGACAATTATCGGCTACCTGCCGACGTGGGCCATCTACTTCACCGTCTACGACCAAGTCAAGCGGCAGCTTGAGGACATTCGAGGTGAGCTTGTCCGTCCTTCACCTCGAGCAAAGCTTTTCTCGGCAATCCTTGCGCGGCGGAACCAACCACAGCGGCGATGGGGCGAGATGAACAACCAAACAATGTATCCTTAGACCTCTGACGAACCTTCCGTCCTCCTCGGAGGGCGGATGCTCATGAACACGACAACGTTTCCGAAAGGAGCGTCTGATCCCGTCGCCCGCCCGCCGCCTTGAGCTGCCGAGTAGCACACCAAAGACGTGGGGAGGCGCAGACCAGGACGCTGATTCGTGCTCGTTCCCTGACCAGGCCCCGATGACCCCGTCGCGCACATTCTCTCGGCAATGTTGGCTGGCGCGAGCGGTACGATCCTCACCAATCCGCTGTGGGTCGTCAAGACTCGCTTCATGACCCAAGAGTCGGGCGCCGATGAGCCGCGCTATCGGCACACTTGGGACGCCCTTGTCCGCATCTACCGGGAGGAGGGGCCGAAGGCTTTCTACCGGGGATTGCTGCCCAGCTTGTTCGGCGTTGCGCATGTAGCCGTGCAGTTCCCTCTGTACGAGCGCTTCAAGGTCATGTCCCGTGCGCTACTGGCTGCTTTCGCTCGCCCTGTTCGAGCCTGACTGACTCGCTCGGCTGCGCAGGTCCTGAGGACGGTTCCGATATCCCTTCATCGACTATCCTCGTCTGCTCGTCTGCGTCGAAGATGATCGCGTCAATCGCTACGTACCCGCATGAAGTCCTTCGAACGAGACTGCAAATCCAGAAAAACCGGCACGCATCCGCCGTCGACAAGGCGCCCAGCTATGGCCTCCCGACGAACAACTCGGCGACATCCCCTCAAGGCGCTCCGGCTCTCGAAGGCGTAGTCAAGACGTTCCAGCGGATCTTGCGCGAGGAAGGCGTCGCCGGGTTCTACCGAGGACTCGGCGTCAACCTCTTGCGCACGGTGCCCGCATCCGCCATGACGCTCTTGACGTATGAGGAGCTCATGCGACGGCTAGTTCGGATGACGCACGGCCAGGACGGCGACTCACGAAGTTCTTGAAAGAACCCGCTCCTTCTCCTTCCTTTGTCATGTCGATACAGGCTCTTCCCATACAGATACCCCTCCAGTGGCAGATCGCACGCCGTAGACTTCCCCGCAGCAGTCTCTTGTTGTCACACGTAACTCGTTCTCCACAGTCGCTTCTCGAGGAGATCCTGCCGCCCAGTTCCCTCACTATCGTCTGACCCTGCGAGACTCCGCTCGCTGAACCGCAGCACGAGGGTGCCCAAGCCACGGCATTCCAGCGAGACGTTCGCAACTGACGTACCGTCAGCCGAACCGGATTCCCTGAGCTGGGCTCCATTTCGCCTCCGCTTCGCCAACCTGTCCACTTGCTTCTTGGCGGGAGGAACTCGTTGCGACACGAGTAGAACGGCGAGAAGGCGTTGAAGCGGTAGATTTGTTCGCGTCCTGGCAATCGCTTCTCGCGCTCGACTTCGTCGCCCTCCTCGGAGTTTGCGTCTCGGTCGGAGGCGGCGGCCGCTGCAGGGCGGGCTCCGAATCTGCTTCTGGCAATTTTGTGAACTGCTTTGATGTCAGCGATCGTTCGAAGTCGTCCGCCTCGCTTCGACGAGCGTGAACAAACTGCCGGTAAGAGCGCAGGAGTTAGCGCGATCACTGGTCAACGCTCTCGCGCATCAAACGCACCGTCTTGACCGAATCTCGCAGCTCGCCAGCCAGCTTTGACAGGTCGGCATAGAACTTCAGGCCCTCCTTGAGGTTCGTGAGCATCTCGAAGTACTTCACATGCGCCGAGTCGAAACGCTGGAGAGCTTCTTCGCGCTCCCGCAAGCTTGCCTGACTTTGGCGATGCTGCACGAAAGCTTCTTGAAGAGCCTGTCGAGAGAAGGCTTCAGCCGCCGCGCCTACTTCAGAAACAAACAAGAGCAGAACGCACTTTGATGTTGCTGAGAATGTCTTCTTGCCGCGAGTCGGATGCACGAAGCTCGCGCGCGTACGGCTCGGCGAGCTTCTGCAACTCCGCCTCGAGGAACGGCTCGAATGAAGCGAGTCCTCCTGGAGCCGAAACGGGTGTAGGGTGCTCAAAAGACAGGCGCGTCCGGATATCCGCTTGAGCGACTACCGTCCTCGCCGCTTCGACGAGACGCTTGCGCGCAGCCTGTACGCCGTCAAGCTCGTCGAGCAGGGCCCGCAGATCACGGGCGGCAGTAATTTGCTGCGACGATAGCGAAACATTCGTTGCGTCGCCGGAAGGAATGGCACGCGCGATGGCGGCCTAGGGAAAGAAGATTGTCAGCCGTATGAAGGCGAGAGAAGATCGTGTAAGACGAACTGGACCGGCATCGACGACCTCGAGGACATCCTGCCACTCGCCGAACTTGGTGCGAACCGTGCTGTCGCTCTGCGCAGCCGTTGCCAGGAAGTTCGATAACTGTTCGGCTCGCTGGAGGAGAGGAGCTGCGATGTCAGAAGAGGACGGGAGCGTCCAGCGACGGGTCCCATGTTCGGCTCGTCGCGCGACGTCGTCGGCGAATTCTTGCGCAAGCAAGTCTTCCGACTGTAGGGTCCGACTTTAGCATGTGCATCGGGAAGCATTAAGAAAGCTCACTACCTCTTGTAGCAGCTTGCGATTGACCTCGGCAACACGCCGAACGTCCTTCATCATCGCTTCGAGCCTCGCCGCACCGCCTTCGCTCTTGATGGCTGCCTCCTTCGTCAAGATTGCGATCGGAACGCCAAGAGGTTGCTGGACGGCGTCAAGCGCGGCAGGGAGTTGCAAGTCGTTCAAGCACCTGCCGGCAGGGGCGTCTGAGCATTCGAGCAGTTCCGGCGGTCACAATCGCGACTCACGTGGTGACCACCGCATCCAGCTCATGCGCAACGGAAACGACCTTGTCCTCGAGCCAAGTCTTCTTGCGGTCTTCCCAGAGCGACAGGACCTCGAGCGTCTCCCTCGGTACGAGGGCTTCGAGAAGTGGTTTGCCGAGGCCTCCCGCTCGGCGGTGCAGATGTGTGAGTGGCGATGCGAGTTCTGGCGGGATGACGGGCTTGACGAGTGTGGCGGCGACGATCTGTGGCAGGCTCGAGGCAGGCGTCGGCGTCGCGAGGTAAATCAGGTCGTTGTCCCTGCGCGGCGAGCATCGTCAGCATTTGCGCGACGACGAGATCGTGCCCGGTACTCACTTTGTTGCCCGTGCAAGGTTCTCGGAGACAGTCTTTTGAAGCGACTGTTCCGCAAGGAGTCAGACAAGGCCCGAGCATGTACATTCGGAATGGCGGCGAACCTTGAGATCACCGAGCACCGGCTGTGGAATGCCATTCGTGCCCAGCGCAACGGCGGCCTTCAGATGTTGATCGGCGAGCTGCAGGCGGCCAAGCTCGTCACCATATCTGGTACGGTCCATCATCAGTCAGAGCGAACGCGCACAGAAGCAAGCGACTTCCGACGCACCGATTCGCACCAAGGTCGTCAATACTTCGGCGATACTGCGCAACGGCCGAGAAGTGTGCGGCTTTGACGGCGAGATACCGGCAGAGGTCCTGTACGGCGTCACCGTCCGTTAGCACTGCTCGGGGGAGTTGACGGCGAATAGCGCACTTCTGGAAAGGGGAATGACCTTGTCGTCTCCGTCCCGAATCGTGCGACATCCGCCGCCTGCTTCGCTTGCTGGTAGAATTCGGCAACGCGGAGCGCGAGTTTAGCGACGCTGCCGTTCTTGAGGCGATCTAGCAGTTCAACGTATCAGCTTCGCCCACTAAGCTGCGAGTGAGCAAATTGGCTCACCCATGACGGCTTTCTGCCAGGCGACTTCTTGTGCCTGTGCGAGGCAGAGATCACGCAGTGCTTCGACGGTCGGTCGAGCGAGGTCGGCCGGCCACGTAGAGGGGGAGGGTGCGGCGACTGGCCGTCTCGACTCTTCGAGCTGGTCGAGGAGGAGCGAGAGGGCGCCAGCTGCGTTCTGCCATACAACTCCGGTCAGGTGGCGTCCAAAATTTCGGACAGCGAGACTCGTTCTGACGAACCTGGTAGTAGGCAATCGCAGCCTTGATACCGTCCTGATCTGTTCTCCGCCGCTCAGTCCCAAGCGCCGCATGCACGGCGGCGAGGTTGTAGAGGACAGCGAGACGCTCGTAGTCGAGGTTGGGCACAACAATCGGCGGCGACATGGTAGAGACGGAGCCGGAAGCGAAAGGGAGAGCATAAGGAGTCGAGAAGAGGGGGTACCATGGGAAAGAGACGGGGAACTGTCAACGAAAGTGTGAGCGGTGGGCGACAGCGTCTGGAGAAGGGAAACAAGACGAACCGAGGCTGGCAATCGGGACTTGGCAAAGGTGAGCTGGGCGTAGTATCTGTCCGTCGAGGTAAGTCTGCTGAACCTGATCGCATCAGGTTTGATGCTCACCTTGTCAGGTCTACCGAAGTCGCGAGATTGACCAGGGGGATGGCCGCTTCCCCCACCCCGAGAGCTTTCTCCCGCAGAGCCTGCAACGCCCGTGTATCCTCCTCAACGGCGGCTGGATGAGTCGTCTCGCTTGCTGAAGCGACGAAGGCGAGGATGTCGTCTGCGAGAGATGGCAGCTGTATTGAACGACGGTCAGCGACGCAAAGACAGCCGGGGGTGGTCGCAAGGGTACTGACCGATTCCGTAGCCTTGAAGGGTATCGCCAGCAGGTTGTTCGCGCTCATCGTGCTGACGTGCGCGTGTGGACGAGTCGAGGAGATGAACACCGCCCCACACAATGCACACAAGGTCAGTCTCTCCCACCACGCTGACAACTCGCACAGCATGGCGTGTAAGCACGCAGTCTGGCTTGCTACGATCTCTACGACGAGTCGCTGACCCGCTCGCACGTCCCCGCGCAGCCGAGCAGGAGAAACTCGCCCAGATCGCCTCCATCACTGGCTGCAGTCTCAACCAGGCCTCGTTCTTTCTCGAGTCGGCGGGGGGCGATGTCGAGGTGCGCGGTCACTGCGAGAGTGTGCACGCTTGAGCTGACTTGGCTGTCGTCTTCACAGGCTGCTGTCGCCGCCTTCTTCGACAACCCGCAAGGAGATGACGACGCCGCCGCTGGAGGAGCTCCCAACCAGACTGGTGCGAGTTCGAGCCAGCAAGCTGCCGCCTCAGTACCTCAGCTCGTCCCATCAGCGGCTAACCCGTTGCAACCGAGCGGAGCCTACACTTTGAGCGGTGTGCCAGTTGACTCTCTTCCGGCTGGATGGGGGCAGAGGAGCAGCGCGTGCGTCGCTTGTCGCACAGAGACGCCCAGCGATTGACGTCGTTTCACAGCTCAAGCAGCCGCTCCGCGACACCCTCGAACCCGACGCGCTCGACCGGAGGACCGCGCATCACTGGCTTCCGCGATCTCGCTTCCTCCTCTGCCGGCCCATCGTTCCCTCCCAGCGGCGGCGACGACGACGACGAGGACGAGGAGAGCGAAGGACGCGACCCGCAGCACTTCTTCGCAGGTGGAGCAAAAAGGTGATTGCTCGTCTGACATCCTGACCCGGCTGGCCGCTTTGCTGACCGGTTCTTGCGTCCTTAGCGGCCTCTCGGTGGAGAACCCGGACGACCAACGTCGTGGAGGAGTGGGCGGCATGTTGAGGGACATCCTGCAGCAGGCTCGCGAGCGCGTTCCGCATCTTCGCCGATTTCGCATGCTCAGCTAAACCGGGTCTTACCACTGCAGGGGTTCGCGTCGTCTTGCCGGAGGAGGAGACGCGGAAGAACAGCCGAGGTCGTCATTCTTTACGGGCAGCGGTGTGTCTCCAAGATCACTCACGGCGAGTAGTTGCTGACTGCACTTCCCTCGCAGCACACACGCTCGGCTCGGACGAGACGCCATCGACCTACATCCCCGACCCGAACGCCAAGCAGCAGGAAGAAGAGGAGGAAGACGAGGAAGAGGAAGTCGCGATCCGCCACTTGACGTTCTGGCAGGACGGATTCTCGATTGACGATGGCGACTTGATGCGCTACGAGGATCACCGGGAGTTGTTAGCAGCGATTCAGGCGGGGTGAGTGGCAAGCGGACTCACTCGTGCGTTATGTCAAGCTGACCGTCGAGCACTGCCCAGACGTGCGCCGATTTCTTTCCTCAAGGTCAAGCACGACCAACCCGTCGAGCTCCGCATCGCCGAGCGCCGCAACGAGAATTGGACCCGCCAAGCTCCGCAGCATTCCGGCCCGTTCAGCGGGTCAGGCAATCGCCTTGGATCCGGCTCTCCCTACCCGGAGTCGAGTCCCGCGCCGTCTCCTGCTCCCGCGACATCCGGCTCGACTCGCATGTTCAGCGGGCTGATCGGCGACCCGAAGGCGCCTGACGCGCCGGTCAAAGGCGAGGTCAAGTTCGAGGTGGACCGGAACGAGCCGGCGACGCAGGTGCAGATCAGGCTGCGGAATGGCGACAGGTGCGCTCGCTTCGCTCGCCTCTACCGGGCCACCTGCTGACGGTTCTGCGCGCACAGGATGGTCGCTACGTTCAATCACACGCACACCGTTGGCGACATCCGCCGCTACATCAACGCGTTAGTCCCGCTTTCTCCTCCTCGTACAGCCTCAGCTAAGCCTCGCCACGCAGGTCCCGACCGGGCGAAGCCTCGATTTCCTACGCCTTGCAGACGACGTTCCCAAGCCGTGACCTCACGGATGACTCGCAGACGATCAAGGACGCGGGCTTAATGGGTTCGGTAGTGGTGCAGAGGCCAGTTTGACAACACTTGTCGGGTTGCGCATGCTTGCATATGTGAATGATGACACTTTGCACGCTCATCTGCGCCTGCCTGAGCACGGCGTTGAAATGCTTTTCGATCGAAAGTCGACCGTCATGAGGTTGGCCTCCTCCTCACTCGCAAGGATGACTACGAAGGCTGTCTTGCTGATCGGCGGTCCCTCGAAGGGCGAGCTCCTCTACTTCTCACGCGCCCTATTCACCCGCTGACCCTCTTTGCTTGCACCGTCGCCCAACAGGAACCCGTTTCCGTCCCCTCTCGCTCGACGTCCCGAAGCCGCTTTTCTGCGTTGGTGGACGACCGATTATTTGGCACTCGCTCGTTGCGCTTAGCCAGTGAGTCTGTGGCGCGCGCCTCGAGGGCAGGACCGAGATGGCTCAGTACCCTCGAACGGTCGAGGCGGGGGAGAACAGCGAGCTGACTTCTCCCGCTTCTCGTGCAGCGTCGAGGGCTTGACTGAAGTTCTGCTGATTGGTTTCTGTACGTGCGAAGGCTCTCCTAGCGCGAGTGCAAGCGGTTGGCTGACCTTCTCGCACGTTGGACACCGCTGAGGACAGACGACGAGGCCGTCATCAACCCGTTCATCAAGGACGCCTCGCGCGACTTCCCCAACCTTTCTATCCGGTACCTGCGCGAGTACCAGAGTCTCGGAACCGCTGGGTGCGCCGTCAACCCCATTTCAGATATCTCTCTGCTCCACTAACCTCCTTCTTCTTGACCCCGCGCTTGCAGAGGCCTATACCACTACCGCGATGTCATCCTCAAGGGTAACCCTAGTCAGATCTTTGTCGTCCATTCGGATATCGTCTGCGGCTGGCCGCTCGAAGAGATGCAGAAGTTCCACAGCGGTCACCGGGGAGTCGGAACCATGATGGCGGTTAAGGTGCGCTTCGAACTCGAGAGTTCGGCGATTCAGACGCTTATGTCGGCATTTCGACAGGTCCCCAAGGAGGAGGCGAACAAGTTCGGCTGCGTTGTCATCGACCCGCAGACCTCGCAGGTTCGTCATCGGGTCCTCTCCCATCCTCGAACGTATCGGCTGACCAGCTTATGATGCGACACAGGCCCGACACTACGTAGAGAAGCCGGAGGAGTTCCTGTCCGACACCGTCAACGCCGGCTTGTACCTCTTCGACTCGAACCTCCTCTTCTCATCAATTCGCGATGCGATGGACATCAAACTCAAGCGATCCTCGTAAGTGACTATCGATCGATCAGTCGTCTAGCGCTGACGTCTGCGTTGAATAGGGACGACCCTGAGGCGACAAACGACGAGCAACTCCGGCTCGAGCAGGACGTCCTCTCGCCCCTCGCTCACACGGGCAAGCTCTATGCTTACCAAACGACCTCGCCCTGGGTCCAGATCAAGAGCGCAGCGTGAGCCTCTCTCGAATGGGGCGCTTTCAAGTGTCCTGACAGTCGGTATTGCGTGCAGCTCGGCCATCCCTGCCAACGCTCTCATTCTCGCCTCGTACAAGACGACGAACCCCTCACTTCTGCGCCGCCGATCGCCCACCATCCTCGCCAAGTCTCGCGCGGACTATTCGAAGAAGAAGGGCCCCGAGATTGTCGAACCGTGCTTCATTCACGAGGACGCCCAGATTGACGACACCGCCAAGATCGGTCCCAATGTCAGTATCGGCTCTGGCGTCAAGGTCGGCTTTGGTTCTCGCATCAAGGAGTCGATTATCCTCGACAACACCGTCATCGACGTGCGTCCAATAGCTCGAGCTTGGGAGAGGTGCATGCTTACATGTGCTCGTCCGCAGAAAAACGCATGCGTCCTCTACAGCATCGTCGGCGAGGAGTGCAAGATTGGTCCTTGGGCTCGCGTTGAAGGCGCACCTCTCGCTCGTGGCCAGCAGCAGAGCATCGCCATCCTCGGTGGGCCGCCTTCTGCCGTTGCCGTGGCAATCATCTCTCTCTTCAAAAGCGCCGGCTGACTTGACTGCTTCGCTGCGTGCGCAGGCAAGGACGTCTCAGTGCTCAAGGAAGTCCACATCCGCTCGTGTATCGTTTTGCCGAGCAAGATCCTGAGCAAATCGGCCAAGAACGAGGTTCTTCTCTAGAATGCGATCAGATACGAGCTGTCAATCAACCTGTCCACGTTCCGACAGTTGCGGGCGAAGGCGCGGCTCGCTCCCGCGCAGGCAGTCTCTGGCGGCCTCTGCACGAGTCAGTTAGCGCTTCTCCGTTTCAACAACCACTACAGCATCCACGCACTGCCGCACCGGCAAGCTTGACGTTCGGCTTCGCCTTGTTGTCCAACCCGCAAGCTTGCGTAGGCGCGCTCTCCTTGGACTAGGCCGCGCAGCGGATGACTCGTCGAGTGCGCCCCGCTTGCGCTCCTCCTCCTCACTCAAACCCCAACCTCCGCCTGTTCGAAAGCGCCACGTCGACTCCTCACCAGCGCGCAGATTACGGTACTTGCGACTAATCTCGACTAGAAGACGGTCTTTTGCGGGCGCTGCGAGGCGAAGGGAAGGCCAGCCTGCTGAAGGACGCACCGGGCTCGACGTAAGTAAATTCTTCGCTTGCGTTACGTTCCATACACTGGCTGACCTCTTCCTCTCTACGATCTAACTCATCTTGCAGACCCAACATCTATATACCGCCTCGCTGCGCCCTTCAGCGCTTCACCGATCCTCGCCTTTCTTTCATTTCAACCTTCGCAACTTTCGCAACTTTCGCAATTTCCTCCCTCCAGAATCCGTCCTCAAACCGCCCAAGTTGCGCAGCTACAAACACGAGCGTACTGCCAGAGCAGAGAGAAGCGAGAGCGATGGCTTTTGGCGCGCTGTCTGCCTCAACAACGTCGACAGTCGCTCGAGCGGCGCTCAAGGCGGGCGATTTCGACGACAGGGGCTCGCCGTAGCGCCTTTGCTCAATCGCAATATATCTCGTCATCACGTCTTCTCCCAGTATGGCCGGCCATATGGCGAGTGCGCTCGCGGGATGCCCAGCGAGTGCGATCAACTGGGTCGAGGAAGTGGAGAAAAGTCGCCCATTCCCAGCCAAGCAGAACTGCTTATGATACTTTCGGCCCTTGCGAGTGCAGTGAGATGCAAGCGAGCCCCGCTCGTCGCCTCCTGAACCCGCGACTCGACTCGCCAGTGGAGGCTGACCTTCCCACCGCGAGCCGTTTCTGTTCCGGCGCTTCTCGACGACGATGGCACGAGTCTCATAGCGACATTCAACGTAATCTCCTTGCACGGCAACATCGAGGTCGTTCGCCTCGAGCCTCCCGCTCGTCGCTCGTCCTCTCTCTCTCTCGTTCTCCTGCTCCCGCTTTTCCTCTTTCAGCCCCTCCTCAAGTCGGAGGTGAGTCTCTCGCACCCAATGACCACGCCCTACACGCGCGCTGACCTGCTCCGGACCTCTTGCTCACCGCTACCACCCACCCTACCCTCCTCCACGCCACCTACCCAGGCACCTCACTCCTTTTACCTCGCCTAGACACTCGAATCCACCACCACCGAGTCCTCAACGCCGCAAGTGAGTCAACTCCCGCTCCGGGCCCTACGAGTCGAGCTGACCTCGCCCTCGCCTTGTCTCGCTCGCAGCTCAACCTCGTCAAGGACTTGGCGGACGACGCCCTGGGTCGTTCTCAAGTATAGGTCGATGTGTGCGCTGACTGCTTTCCTGCGGCTCTCGTCAGACAGTGGAACGACGAGACGAGTGCGAGACTGAGCGACAGCCGATCCTCCTCGCTCGCTTGCAGCCTTGTCGGCCTCCCCATCGAGCGGTAGCAAGTCAAGGGTGCGTCTCTGCCTTCCTTCTCTTCCCTCGCACACGTTCGACAGCCGAGCTGACCGCAGACTTTGCTTCCTCAACATCTCTCGACTCTCACCGCAACGAGCACCGTCGTCGCCGTCACAGTCCTCCTCGTTGTCTTGGTCCTGGTCATCGCGGCGAGGCCGTCCAGGGCAAGTCTCTTCCGTCGCCGCTTGTCAAAGTCCTTGCTGACTCTGGTCGCTCCCGCAAGTACAGGTCGAAAGCTGCCTAGGTCTCGCCTCTTGATGCTTCCAGGGTTTTCGCTTGTTTTCCTCTCTTCTTTCGTGCGTCGAGTCCGGTTCGCTTGACTTGTTGTGCGACGCGGCGCTGACCCAATCTCGCGCTGCTCGCAGACTTCCTGCGTTTGCTCGTCGTCGCGTCGCGGGGGCAGCGATGCCTATCGTGACACCTACTCAAGATTGCCGAGAAGGGCGATAAGTATTGCGCAGATTGCAGACTGACAGTGTCCGTTCGCGCGCAGGAATAGGGAGGGGGCAGCGACGGAGGGACGCGCAGAGACACAGAATGCGCGCGCCTACTATCCCACGACAGGTCAGCTGGGCCATGCTTATGCACACGTGCGGACTGTGTCTCTTGAGGTTTGTTGTTGCCGCGAGGTGTCTTGTCCTTCGTACTGTACTGTATGTAGTGAACCTTGCTGAGTTGCGCTGCTCCGGCTGTACACAAGGTGTGCCTGAGGTGCAGTCGATCACCATTGGCCGGAGAACCGACTCGTCTCCTCTTCCCAGTCCGTCTTTGGCTCGCTTGCCTTCCGTCCTCTGCAGCTATGGCGGCGCACGGATCGCGTCCGCTCGAGTGGCAAGATGATGCTCTTGCCGAGCCTCTGCTCACCAAGAGCGAAGTGGACGAACCAGCCCCCCTCTCTCCCGAACACGCCCTCCGACGCCGCCTCCCTGTCACCCGTGGCGTTCTCCTGCCCGGGCTCCTCCTCGCCATCCTCGCGCCACTCTACTTCCACTTGCGCCCCAGGACGACTCCGCCTCCATCGCCGAAGCGCATCTGGCTGCGAGCGGTGGAAGACAACCATTCTGGGTTGGGGAGCGTCGTTGGGCAGACGAGGCTTGCGGCGGCTCTCGCCCGGGCGGTCGATGCAACATTAGTTGTGCCGCACGACCCGACAGGACATGGCTACAGCGCGGCGGACTTCATCAACCCGGACGTTCCGACCCTTCTTGACCCTACTTCCGTTTGCGTTCTCAGCGGTCGCCTCACTCGCAACCAGACAGCCAACCTCCCCCACGATGCGCGCGTCTTCTGCGATACCGGCAGTCTCTCCAAGGAACTGGAACGCCTGAAGGAGTGCACTCTCATCATCGACGACCGGCCGTGGGAGTACCGGCGGGACTTTGCGGACTGTACGAGCGGTTGGTGGGACGACATTATTCAGTATGTCCAGGTCGACTACGTCCCGTGTTGCTGCATGCTGCTGACGTTAGTTTTCGCGCGGGGGAAAACAGGGTACCGTCTCCGCGCGGGGGTTTCGCCGGCAAGGCGAAGACGACTGTCGCCGTCCACGTCCGTTGGGGCGATACCAGGAGCCGGATTGGCTTCGACTCGCCGACGAAGAATGCGACTCTCCGCAGCATCCCTCTCTCGGTGGCCGACCCGATCGTCCAGAAGCTCGCCAGCTGTCGCGACCTTGACGTCCACGTCTACATGGAGGATGGCGCCAAGGATTTGTTCCCGCTCTCGCACCCGTACATCCTACACGACGGCAAAGGCGTCCTCCCTCTCGACGAATTGCGCGAGATCGCTAACGCAGACATCCGCCTCACCGCGACGGGCGGGTTCGCCTCCCTCATCCACTGGTCCGCAAGGCACGGTCTCAGCATCGTTCCCGTTGATCCGAATGGAGTTGCGCCGTACTATACTCGCAGCGAGCGGATCAAGGTCGTCTACCAAGGGGACGTGATCGCCGGGCAGCTCAGTTGTGACGATCTCGAGGCTGCGTTGACTCTTTAGGCTTGCAGAGAATCTCTTTCTAGATTGATGTACTTCCCTCTATCTCCCTATCCGCAGCTTCTGCCTCTTGTAGCTCTTCCTCCATTTCCTCGCCACTCCGTTCTACTTTCCAGCCCTAGTTTTCATAGCCTGTTCTCCGTCCATGTTGTCCTCCGTGGTAATTCAGCATCAACGCCCCCGGTATGACCAGTGATCAACCTCGAGAGCTTGAGACCGAAAGGCTGGCGTAGACCTCGGTCCTTGCGCCGTGCAAAAGGGCTCGACTGTCCAAGGCAGCACGCGCCGTCGTTCCGACGCGCTGTCGACGTTGGGAGTACGCGTATGTGACAGGAGGGGAAGAGTGTCTGTATATGAGAAGGGAGAAGAGAGAACAGGGCGCGTGAAAAAAAGTCGCTCAGGAGCGCCGAGGTTCAAACCTCAAGCAGAGGGATGGGAGGGAGGCAGAGTCTGCCAGGTTACAGAGAGAGGTGTGTCAAGTTCTGATGCTTGACACGGGCGATGAAATGTACCCTCTGCAGGTTGAGCGGAGAAGCAAGGGAGAGAGGTAACTCGGCGGCAAAGACTCCGCGACCAAGCAGCCAGTCACCAGTCCTGCCCAAGCGAAGCGCATTGAACTGCTCGTCGTCGGTGTTGCCAGTTCCCAGCGATCCCTGCGCTGAGTGCATTGTTGACTTGTGTGCGGAAGAGGCAGGCGATTCGCCTCCTTCGTCTAGGAATCGGGCGGAGCCAGGCGAAAGCTGCGCCTGGCTACCACCACCTCTTCATGGAAACTGACGTGCAGCACTGAACATGCGCATTGAGCAGGAGTGGGAGGGGAAGACGGTGCGCGGTGGGCGCAGACGCGTTGGCGAGATGCCCGCGCTACCCCATGCGCCAAAAGCAAAGGCTCGATGGCACTGTACGATGCCAGCAGACCCAGCACAGACCAGCAGTACCTGCACAGGAGGTTCCGAGCGGGAGAAGCACGACCGATTGTCCGCACGCCGTGTTCCCGCCCTTCGCCCTCGTCCTGCTCGCCTGCCACGCGCTGCGGCCATGGCAGACAGCCAAAGCTACCCAGAGAGCACAGAAGACGAGGCTGCAGTAACAGAACACCTCCTCGCAGAGGACGACCAGGTCCCTCGGGACTACCGTCAGCCTCTCGCTCGTCAAGTCGCCAGCAACCTTTTCGCTTCGCCCGACAGGGTCGCAGATGCTCGACGGTACCTTCAACGCCTCCCAAAACCCCGCATATTCGCCGCCACCGCCGTCATCGTCCTCCTCGTCTCCCTCTACACCCTCAGTTCGCAGTCCTTCGCGTCCAGATCCGCTCGCCCAGCTCCGTCCCGCGAGGCTGTCGAGTACTGGAAGAGCGAGCTCGACGCCGACGTCGCGGCGCAAGCTGCTCTCGCACAACGCCAAGCGGAGCGGGTGGACCAGCGGCAGCTTGTCTTGTCTCGCGCGGAAAGCGAAGGCTTGCGGCGCAACGATCGCTCTCGCGGGTCCGGCACGCCTATTATCTTAGACTGGCCCGCACCGCCGTATTTTTGGGCGAAGCACTACGGCAAGGGCGAGGGGGAACGGATCGACGTCGAGGGTTGCGCCGTCGAATGTAGGCTTATCTCGGGTCCTCTCAACGAGACACAACGCGCCGACGCGCACGTCTTGATCGAGTACAACACTTGGCGGGGCCACATCGAAGGTCTCCCGAAGGACGGTCCGCGCACTCTCGCGCCGCACCAGCGCGCCGCGCTGCACTCGCTCGAGCCGAATTCAGCTCGCCTCGCCCGCACAGATGAACTCAAGGTGCGCCGAGTTTCGCTCTCCCGTTTCTTGCACGAGCAGAAGGGGCTGACTGCGGCTCGTCCTCCCAGCTCTTCGATATATTCTCGCACTTTTCGGCGTACGCCGACGTCCGCTTCGAGACATATCCAAGATTGCTCTGCGACGGGCCTCCGAGCGACAAATGCGATGGCTTGGCGGAGTTGGAGGAGGCGGCGGTGGCAGATCGGTGGTTCGGCAAGGAGCGCAACCAAAGGTGCGCGAGGTCGAGCACACCTACGCTTGCCCGATAAACGCTGCAACTTATCTCTCTCGTCGCTACACAGCCCGTTCTTCGACGAGGAGCTTGCGAGACAGGCGCCACTTCCGGCGGACGGAGTCCGCCTGGCGACTTTCATCTCGAACTGTGGCGGCGGGACACGCAATCGTCTCATTGCCGAGCTCACGAAGGAGGGCATCATCTTTGACCACTACGGGAAGTGCAAGGAGGACGTCTTCGGCGGCGAGAAGCAGGTGAGCCCGTTTCGAACCACTTTCGTTGGCTGAATTTCGAGGTTGACCCGGCCTTTTCCCGAAGAACTACTCGAGCATCGTTACGGAGTTGGTGCCGGGGCATGGCTGGCCAGCGAAGATGAAGGTGCGGGATACTGTTTCGCTTCTGCCCATGTACTCGCTTCTTACTCGGGGCGCGCCGCTCTATTTTTGCAGATTCTCGCCCTCTACGACTTTGTACTCGTCGCCGAGAACACTGTGCTATCCGACTACATCTCGGAGAAGACGACCCAAGGCCTCCTTGCGGGCGGTGTCCCCATCGTCCTCGGAGCGCCCAACCTCATCGACGAGGTCCAGGGCAACTCGCGCGACCCTGTATTCATCGATGCGACGCAGTACTCGCCGGCCGAACTCGCCGACATGCTCAAGGAGCTCGCAGCGCAACCCGACCTGCGCGCGCCCTACCGCTCATGGGTCAAGCAGCTCCCGCACCACCCGATTGTCGAGTATGCCCGCCGCGCGAGGGAGCACGACTTTACGACGCGCAACATGATGACGCCGATGTGCAGCCTGTGCGAACACTACCACCAGTTTTACGATTGGAGCGGCGAATCTCCCCTTCTTTCTTCGTCTCCCATAGAGTGAGTATCCTTCCTTATGGCTGTTGTTCTTGCAGTAGTCTCACTGTAACGAGTGTGATCGTTCACATCGGGATTGGGTCTACCCTATCCGCAGAAGAGTGTCCGCGATGAGATGATGAGACATCTTCCTGCTCCCGTCTCGTCGTCCGGCTCTCACCAAGGCCCACCGCGCCCGCTGAACAGCTAGAGAGACCGCTGATTATGAATGGACACGTGTACACAAGCTTGGCACCGCTGCAGAAGCGCCGCTATCAGTGGCACATCTTGATCCTGATCACCTTGGGCGTCCTCCTCCTCAGCGTCCAGCACCGCCATTCGCTGTCCGCCCTACTCACACTCGGCACCCTGGGGATGCGGCGGTACTGCGACAACGACCAGATCGGGACGGGGACATGGGTGCCAGAGCCGGTGGATGGGCACACCTGGGCACGCCTCAAAGTCTCGGCCGGCTACACCTGCCAAGACCACCGCCATGCGCTCATGTGCTTTATGAACGAGCCGTCCGAGCTTCCTCGGCTCGCCGCCGCAAACGGTTGGCGATGGCAGCCCCGCGACTGCCAGCTTCGACCTTTCGACTCGGCCGCTTTGCTGCGTCGACTAGGACGGAACGCGCGGCAAGGCAAGAAGGGCAGCGGGGTCCTCTTTGTCGGTGACTCGCTCCAGCTGCAGCAGAGCCAGTCGTTCGAATGCATGATGGGTGCGCACATCGAAGAAGGGTTCTTGACGGACTACGAGGTCGGCAATTTCTCCCTGGAGGACGGCGCGGGCCGTGTTGGCTTTGTCAGGTATGCTCACCATCTTTGCTCTTCGTGACGTGACCGTGACGCTTCGAATTTGCAGGACCGACTACCTCGTCCAGCCGGAAACCTGGTCGCTGATGATGCCGAACGAGACGGAACCTGCGGACATTGGTCGCTTCGTCCGTGGGTTCTCGCACAGAGCCTCTGGAACTGCGGGATTCTGACGCTCGCACGTCCGTAGGAAAATGGACGCACATGGTCGAGGACAAGGAGTTCGTCGTCGTCAACACGGGAGCGCACTGGGGGAATCATTCGGTAACGCGCGTATATTGCCTCCGTACGCAACTGCTTCTGACGCATCAAGTATGGCAGCCTCTCACCATGGATCGGTACAACAAGATGATACGAGACATCATCTCCTTCATCGACAACTACCCCCATATCACGCTCATCGTCCGCTCATCCGTACCCGGCCACACAAACTGCTCACAGTACGACGCGCCCCTTACGCATGACGATCCGACCATGCACAACTCGTACAACTGGCAGACCTTCGACCTCCTGAACGACGTCTGGCGCCAGGCGCTTGCAGAACACCCGAAGCACATCTTCCTCGATGTCGCAGCAACGAGCTTGCGAGGCGACGGTCATCGCATGCCGGACAAGGACTGCCTGCACTACTGCTTGCCCGGTGCGTCTGATTCATCTTCGCTTCCTTCCGCTCCTCCTGGCGCTGACGCCTTTTCTTTATTCGTGCTGTACAGGACCAGTTGACTGGTGGAATCATCTGCTGTACCACGTGATCATGGGCCAACGAGGATAAGCGTGCGGAGCTGAAGCCGGGTCGAGTAACTCGAGAATTTTGCTGTTAGCCCGAAATTTGGACGTGCAGAGCGATCCAAGCTATCCGTTTCACTACGGCAGTCCAGTCATCCGTATCAGCGTGACAAGAGTGAGCACACTTCGCGAAGTCCACCCGAAGGTCAAGTCCTGCGCGAGACGCTCCTTGCTCTCGTCCGCTCCCGACGCGCTCGCCTCCGATGCGGCAGAGTGCAGATGGCTACGAGCTGGCGCCTACGGGCCCAGACACAGAGTATCAGCGCACCCGCCGACCTCCACGATCACCCTCTTCCCGTCTCTGGCCTGCCATCACTCTCCTCGTCGTCTCGCTCGCGGCAGGCTCGATCGGGAAGCTCTACGGCGACGAGGGCACTTTGCGGCAAGACCTTGCTGCCTTGCAGGCGCAGGTGTCTTCGGCCGCCTCCGGGCGGGTCGAGAAGGAGATGTCAACGGGACTGAAGGCGGGCAGGGGCGCACAAGGTCTGCTGAGGACGGTCGTAGGCGGAAGGAAGCGGGATGCACAGTACTACGGCAAGGGCTGCTCGTCAGCGGAATTCCTCGCAGCTGTCGCGGATATCCAGGTCAACCCGGACGGCGCTTCCCGCAACCCACCCACCGATGCTACCTATTCGCTCGACAGTTTCGACTACTCCTTCCGCCTTCCTCGGTGTCCCCAGCCCCACGTATTCAGCCGGGCCGAAGCCTGCGATCTTCTGGAGAACGGCTACGGCGGCATCCTTCTCCGAGGCGACTCGTTGATGCGGCACCTCACCAACGCGCTCTTCCTCATCCTAAGAGATCGACCAGACGGCGCCGTGCAAGATCCCGAGTCGCGCAAGGTCTGCTGGGGCGACCGCATGTTCGACGACAAGAAGGATTGCCGCAAAGTCGCGCTCTTCGACACGCAAGATCCGCTACTCAATGAAGAGCCGGTATGCGCCGGCAGAGTCTGGTTACGCTACGAGCAGCTGCCGTGTCCCGTCGAGCCGTCGCGCTACGTCCCGACCTACCTCGACTGGCGAGATCGGATGCCGCCGAGTCGCAGCGGTCTCAGTCCAGCCATCATCCAGTCCTTCGGGTTGCACTGTCACTTGCTCCCTTTCATCCCTCGCTTCGGCATCTTCAAGCCACTCTTTGCCCATGCAGCAAACGCGTTCCCTCGCCCGCTTCTCCTCTGGATCGGCATCAACGCTCCGGGCCTCAACAAGCCGCCACAGTACCTCAAGGAGCAAGGCGGTGATCAGGTTCTGCGGTACAACAAGATCATCAGCGAGGAGCTCGACGACACGCAAGACCCGACGGAGACGGCGGCCGAGGGCAAGATGGCGGTTATGGAGACGTACGGCATGACGGACGGTGCCAAGAGCTTCGACGGAACGCACTACATGTGGAACGTCAATGTGCGTCCCCTCCCCCACCCTTGAGAGCGTGCCGAAATGGCTGACTGGTCTTCCTCCTTCCTCTCGCTCCCTCTACAATCATCACGACTTTTTCCTCAATTGCGCCTGGTCCCACATATTATCTTCTCTGCGCGGTGACTCGACGCGATCGCCAGATGGAGAAGGCGCAGCTCCTCCTCAACTACCTCGACTTGTTGTGGGGCGAGGTGCGAGACGCAGGCGGTCTGTGGAACCGGACGGAGCTGTGCCCACTCGGCGAGGAGAACTACCAGTGCAGCTTTGGCGCCTGATCCGACAGAGTGTCGCTCCGGAGGCTCGACTTCTTGCGAACTCGTACTTTCCCATTCTCTCGGGCCGCTCTCCCTCACTCGCTCGAGGCAGTTCAGGAATCTTTTATGCGCGAGTCGCACGATACTGGGACGATCAAGGAGGATACAACAGCGGAAAAGAAAGGGAGCTTCGCCACCTCAATCGTAAAACTGGTGGTAGTGTTCGCACAGGCTGCACTTCGGGGTCATCATGTTGCGCGTCGTAGAGTTGTGACCTCTCGCACGGCGGGCATGATTGACGATCGGGTGTTGCGGGAGCTGCTTGACACATGAGCGGTATGACGCGCAAAAGTCTGGGCGCCGGTCGAGCTCCTTGAGCATGTCGGCGAGTTCGGCCGGCGAGTACTGCGTCGCGTCGATGAATACAGGGTCGCGCGAGTTGCCCTGGACCTCGTCGGCGAGGTTGGGCGCTCCGAGGACGATGGGGACACCGCCCGCAAGGAGGCCTTGGGTCGTCTTCTCCGAGATGTAGTCGAATAGCACAGTGTTCTCGACGACGAGTACAAAGTCGTAGAAGGCGAGAATCTGCAAAAATAGAGCGGCACGCCCCGAGTAAGAAGCGAGTACATGGGCGAGAAGCGAAACAGTATCCCGCACCTTCATCTTCGCTGGCCAGCCATGCCCCGGCACCAACTCTGTAACGATGCTCGAGTAGTTCTTCGGGAAAAGGCCGGGTCAACCTCGAAATTCAGCCGACGAAAGTGGTTCGAACGGGGCTCACCTGCTTCTCGCCGCCGAAGACGTCCTCCTTGCACTTCCCGTAGTGGTCAAAGATGATGCCCTCCTTCGTGAGCTCGGCAATGAGACGATTGCGTGTCCCGCCGCCACAGTTCGAGATGAAAGTCGCCAGGCGGACTCCGTCCGCCGGAAGTGGCACCTGTCTCGCAAGCTCCTCCTCGAAGAAGGGGCTGCGATTGAAACCGGGGCCAAGAAACAGGATCAGCTTCGACGGAACGTGATGACGAATGCTCCGCTCACCTCTCGTTGCGCTCGACGCCGAGCCAACGACTGGCGACCTCTGCGTCCTCCAGCTCAACTGTACCATACAGGCACCGCTCGGAGCGCTCTCGCTGGGAATATGCGGGTAAGTCTCGAATCGGATATCGGCGTGCGCCGAAAAGTGCGAGAAGATGTCGATAAGCTGCGGGAGGAGAGGCGAGGAAGGATTCAGCGGGATAGTCCTCATAGCAAGCGACGACTCGCTGATGTCCTAAAACGTATCTTGAGCTGTCGAGAGTGCTCTACAAGAGCAGAGCGAGCGCACAGCCGTCGTTTGATAGCGCGCCAGCGTTTGCGGTCCTCCTCCGACAGGCCTTCGATGTGCCCTCGCCAGGTGGTGTGCTCGATGAATACGCGGACATTTGCCTGCATCGAGCCGTTTAGTGGCCTCGAGATCAGTCAGCATTCGATGACGCAGCCTTCGACATCGATCCGCTCCCCCTTCCCCTGCCGATATATCTGGCCCAAAAGTGCGGCGGCGCGGCCACTTCAGCATGACCGGAGGGCGAGAGTTTAGCTAGCGGTTGTTGCAGTCCAAGCCAGGGGAGTCTGCGCGGGTGAGAGCGGAAAGTCGACGGGCCATCAGTTCCTCCAGCCGCAAAGCGAGTTCCCTTCGTGCCTCTCCACCCGCCGTGAGCTCGCTGTGCCAGTACGTTGCCGCTTCGATATCGGGACGGGTAGGATGAGGAAGGGTGGAGGGACCGCCTCTAGGCGAGGAGAGAGTCAAGCGAGGAGGAGCGCGCCAACAGCGAGCGTGCACGGTTTGAGCGTCCTCGCCACAGGTCTGCGCGCCTTCTGGCAGCCTGAGTGGAGGGCCACCCGCTCCCTCGAGGCCTGCGCTTCGATGCCCGTATCTTCATCGTTCCGGTGAGGAGAAGTCCCAAAAGGGCGATCAAGGGCAGGGCATCTGCAACAGGTTCGTCGGGAGCCTAGCTGATTTGACTTCTCGCATCCCGCCAGGGCAAGCAGCAGAGATGGCAGAGCGAGTTGTCGGGGAGAGGCCGACTTTGAACGACGACGGTGACGGGGACAAGGTTGGCTCCTTGCTCACCTCGCTCTGCTCTCCCGCCACACTGGACGAGCCTTCGACGCGTTGCACGTTGATGTGCGCAGACTGGGCGAGCGCACGCGCTCGCGGGGCTCTCGCCGCCCTGCTCCTCGCTCGCTTTACTTGAAAAACGAGATCTGCTCTCCAATCGCTCGACAGACTGGACACTCTTCTGCTCCGCCACTGCATACTTTCCCGAAGAGCCACAGGCGTGGAGAAGCTATCCAGCCTCGACCCAGTGCTTCCTCTACATGTCCGACACTTCGCTCTTGGAACCATTGACCAAGGGTGAGGCACAAGACGAAGCGGTGGACGACGACTCGTCGATGCACGAACTTTGTTCCCATAATTTCGGCGGATCCTCCACGCCTGGACTCGATGCGGCCGGCCGAAACAGCTGAACCGCCTTTGGCTTAGAGCGGTGGAAGACAACCAGAGTGGGCTCGGCAGCGTCGTCGGTCAGACGAGGCTTGCGGCGTCTTAGCTAAGGCTGTCGACGCGTCGCTCCTCCTGCCACATGACGCAACAGGTCATGGATACAATGCGGCGGACTTCATCAACCCGGAGAGAACAGTCGCGCTTGACGCCACCTTCGCCTGCGTGCTGAGCGGTCGATGCGCGCCCGAAGCGGCCGGCACTTGCCGCAAGATGTACGACTTTTCGATGACACGGGCGAGCTCTCGATCTCGCTGAAGTGTCTCAAGAAGTGTGACCAATTTGCGGATTGCACCAGTGGCTGGTGGGACGGATGGGATCGTCCGGTACGTCATCTCCGATAAAACAATAGCTTGCAGATTTGCTGACAGATGCGCACGACACAGTGCACCTCTTCCCGCCAAAAGGACCGCTCGCAGCAAAGCGAGCGTTGTCATCCACGCCCGCTGGGGCGGAATCAAGAGTCGCCTAGGGTTCGAATCGGCCACCAAAAACGCTACACTCTGCAGCGTGCCCCTCGCCGCCGCCGACCCGACCGTCGAGAAACTCGCCAGCTGTCCGTCACGACCTCAACCTCGACGTTCACGTCTCCATGAAGGACGGCGCCAAGGACCTCTTCCCGCGCTCGCATCCGTACAATCTGCACGACGGTCAAGATGTGAAACCGCTCAACAAATTGCGCGAGATTGCCTTCGCCGACGTTCACCTCACTGCAACTGGCGTCTTCACGTCGCTCGTCCACTGGTCCGCAGGGTACGGTCTCTTCATCGTTCCCGTACATTGAACGCCATTATGCCATAACTACGCATGAAACGAGCGGGTCAAGGTAACTTACCAGCGCGACTACGTTCATGACAGGTTCAGCTGCACGACCTCGAGGCGGCGTTGGCGTCATCCTGACGGAGGAAGCGGTAGTGTAGCCGAGAAGGATAGCCCACTGTACTCGGCTGTTGCCTTGCTATAAGTCTCGCCCTCGGCGAAGAAGGAGGAAGATGCACCGTATAAGCCAGAGCACTCTCCCGGTCGGTCTCTTCGTAACTAGCGAGTTATTCGGAGGCGAACCCAACAGAATACACTCCAGGCTGAATGCCGCGCGCTGTGTCCAAGCACGGGAAGGGCCTTCTATCACACGAGGTCTCCTTAACACTTGTTCCAGCCGTTGACCGCCCGTCGTAGGTAGTACAGCGCCATGTCGCCAACGAGATAGGTCGGCTGGCTGAGCGGTTTGACGTGCATGACATCCGCTGATGAAGGATCGCTCCAGCAACAGGAAGGCAGAGCGAGATCGACAAGGCGACAAGCAAGACTCACCGTAGTCCGTCTCGCCTCGGAGCAACTCTCCCCCTATGGGTGAGCGAACAAGATCAGTTAGAGAGGAGGTCCGCCATGTCGAAGCTGACAAACTTACAAGGGAAGAGTGGGATGCCGAGACGCCTCATCGTTTCCTTCGCGCTCTCATTCATCTGGTAGATCGCGACATTCCCCTTCATGTCGTTATTTGCTCGCTCGTGGCCTATGAAAGGTGAGCAAAGTGCATCAGCGGTTCTCAAGTCCGGAGCACTTCGTCGCCGAAAGAATGTGGAGAGACGTACCGAGACGGAACATGAGCGGTACCCCGGGGAAGCGCTCCTGAAACAGCTCAACCATCTGTCTCAGCCGTCGGCGGTGCCACGCCAGCTCCTGGAAAGTCATCGGCCTCGTCACACGCTTGAGCTGCCACGACCATTCTTCGTGCGTCGCCTTGTAGACGACGTAGCGGAGGTCCCAGTAGATTGAGTTGAGAATGATCAAGTCGGGTTGGCCGATGTCTTCGATGTCAGGCATGAACGTAGCGTCCATCCGGCCCTCGATGAAGTATGGCGGAGGGTTGTCAACGGGTGAGAGGTTCGTCATGTACCACGTCTCGTTGTCCTCCGCAAGGCCGTAGTGGAACCATGACGCCATCGTGAAGTTGAGACTCTGTGAGCGAGCGATATCAGTGTCTGGGAGACGCGAAGAAGGTCAAGGCGCGGGCGTCCCCTACTTCTTTTCGCCGCCGGAAGGAAAATCAAACGCACCGGCAAATGACATCGCGTAGCAACATGCCCACCCTTCGTAATGACTACTCCCCCAGCATCTTTGTGATGCGCGCAGAAGCCCTCGATGTTCCGTCGGTCGTGGCTGTCCCGGAGCATGAAGGCGTGAGTCAGCACTTTGAGTGGTCCTTGCGGCGTGACGGCCTTTCCGAGTGCTGTAAGGACGGAAGAGCACCTGTCTCCGACGAAAAGGACTGTGCGTCCGCGCATGAAATCGAGATCGGAGCTATTGGAAGCGGTCTGAATCCACTCGTTGAACGACGGCGGCGCCTTGTCAAGCCTTGAGCGCGACGGGTTGATAGCTTCTTGAAGAGGCGCCGGAGTATCGTCAAAGTCTGCGTCCTCGTAGGGTATCCATCTGCAAAGCGGATGTGGCATCACGGGCTTTGTCAAGCGAGAAAAGCCCCGGCAACGCACCTGATGTCGGAAGGACCCTCTCCGCGGTATATATCTGCAGAAAGAGCGAAGACTTAGGTTGCAGGTCCTGGCAACCGGGGAAGAAGGCGAAACTCACATCCCGGGCGATTGTAAGCGTCCTCGCAAACGGTCATTCCGCCAGGCAGGTTAGCAAAGAGACCGGATCCTCCTTGCCGTCCGCTGTAATGCAGCAGCGGGGCACAGAGAGCGGCGCCGAAGGACAAGCCAGCAAGCCACACAAGAAGGCGTCGGCGGCCGACGTTGGGGACGCCGAAGGTTGGGCTGCAGTCTTCGACCGGTTGGTACTGGGCTGTCATCGTGGGGTGCATGGCCAGCGGCGCAGAAGCGGGCGAGTTGAGCTGACCCGGGAGAAGCGCGGGAAGCAAGGAGCGGAGTCGCGCCGAACGCGTCTCGCCGTGATCGGCGCCCTCACATGCCGCTCAGCTGCCCGTGCCATGCTCCTTCGGACGACGCGGAGCGTGCGGCACCGTCTCAGGCTCGTGCTCTGTCTCGCCGTCGTGCTGGCGGTCGCGGTGCGGTGGCTTTGGCGCCAACCCGATCGAGCGGCGCGCATATGCCTCGTCGGAAACGCAGAGACGGCCGAAAAGGCTCTTGCTGTGTACAGGCAATGGGACGGAGCATTTACAGCGGCGTTCTACGTGTGGGGTGAGCGGGAGGCGGACGGCGAGACGAGGTTGGAGGAGGAGATGAGGCGGGTCGCGCTCCTGCGGCCGAGGAGAGGCGAGCAGGCGCTGCCGTTCGCGGATGGCATGTTTGCGGCCGTCGACGAGGTCACAAGCCGCCGGCACTGCGACTACATCTTCAGTGCGTCCGCTCCTTCTCCCTTCTCCTTCGCGCGCTCACGATCATCTAGCAGCGCATGATGACGATCTCGAGTTCCGTCTCGCACCGTTCGCAACGTACTACGATCCGAGTGCACCGCGGAGCAATTTAGCGGCGGAACTCCAGTATCTCCTCGACGTCTATCGCCCTGCGGTTGCCGGCTTTCCCTGGCAAGTCGGCGACGAGCGGTTCGAGGGCATGAAGTCACTCAAGGAGGAGTATGAGACGGAGGAGGTCGCACCGCTGACAGGCTTCGACAACGGGATGGTTGTCTACCACAAGAGCGTTCTCCCGCTCTTCTTCGTGCGTCTCGCCTTTCTCCTCATCTTTCTGCAGGCGCTGATTCCTCCCCCCTACAGCCCTTTTCGCCTCAAGGTGAAGGGGGATTCACTGGCAAGTGGACGCTGGGCGCCCACTTCCTCCAGGTGAGTTGCTTCGTTTCTCGCGGGCGCGGAAGCTAGGCTGACCCCGCTCCCTACAGATGTTCGGCCCGCTCATCTTCCGCGAACACGCTCTACGACTTAACACGCTCCCTTACGACAACACGGTCAATATGGACAACATCCCGAAGGGCCAGGACAAGACCGAGATCCGCAACGGCCTCGCCTACGTTCCCTCCTCACGCCATCCCTACGAATACCCGCTCAACGACGCGTATATGTCGTTCCTCTCTTCGGGACTGCGGGACCGACAACAACCGTGGGGTCGGACGCTCGGGCCGAGGGACGTCTCCGTTCCGCAGGTCTGGCTGGGGAATGACTACGAGCCTGACTGGATCCTCGACCGCATCGACGAGTTCTACGACGTTCGGCACGAGTCGCTCAGCCGCACGCGTTTCATTCAGTCCTTCGGCCCCGCGAAACTCGAAGCTATCGCCGCACGCAACCCGCCAAAAGTCAGCTTCCGCATCATTATCTTCACCAAGAACCGCCTACGAAGCTTTCAGCGCTGCTGGGCTTCGGTCAGAAAAGCGTTGCCGATTGGGAACGCGGACGTTCAGGTCGAGATCCACCTCGACTTTGATCCGTTCATGAGCCGGTTCGAACGGGACGAGTACGACTCGTTCCTTGAGCTCATCAAGCGCAATCCAGGTCCCGCCCGAGCAGTTACCGTCTTCAAGTCGGTACAGGCTCGCGGCTTGAGGGCGTCCATCTTGTCCAGCTGGACGCCGAACGACAACCACGAATACGCCATCTTCCTCGTAAGTTGCTCGAGCCAGTCCTCTTTCTAAGAGCGTTGCTGATCGATTTGCATGCCATAGGAGGACGACATCGAGGTCTCGCCTCACTTCCTCCGCTATGCGCAAAACATGGTCGATGCCTACGTCTACCGCGATCACGCCGACCACCGCCTCTCCGCCATCTCGCTCTACAACATCCGCTACAACGAAGCGATCGAATCGTTTGTCTCGGTCGAGAACGGCAATCGCCCGTACATATACCAGCAAGCGCAGAGTTGGGGCGCCGTCTTCCTCCCCGAGCCTTGGAGACGCTTTCTCGCCTACGTCAAGCGCTTCCCAGCCGGCAAGGACCCACTCATCCCTGATTCGCTCACCAATAGGTGGCCGTTCGCCCAGAGTTGGAAGAAGTATTACATGCGGTACATGGCCGAGGAGGGAGGCTATGTCATCTACCCGAACTTGCCAGGCGGCCAATCGTATTCGTACGTTGTTCGTTCTCCTCGACGGTGTCCCGCACTTGACGACTCGCTTCGCAGGACGAATCACGTCGAGATCGGCACCAACGACAAGGTATCCCGCGCTGACGAGCGCGAAACCATCCATGCCAAGTTCCGCGTCCCGCTCCTCCCACGCGATGCCGACTTCGGTTCGATCCAGACCTACCCGCCGTTGTCATCGCTAGATGTCTACACCATGCAGCACCGGCCGCTCCAGCACGTCGACCTCTTCCCACGCGGCACCGAGCATGTCGAATCGTTCGACAGGTGCACGATGATCATGACGGTCTACAGTCGTGTCGAGACCTTCCGCGACCGACTCGAACACTATCACAGGCTCGACAAGCTCGGCCAGATCCTCATCGTCTGGAACAACGTCGACTACCCTCCTCCCGCCATCTTGCCCGACGACTACGCCGTCCCGGTCGAGATCCTCGAGATGGACCGCAACTCGCTCAACAACCGCTTCTTCCCATGGCCGCAGATCAAGTACTCATGCATCATCAATATGGTGCACTATCGCTTCTCTGCCGGCCGCTGCGAGACTGCTCGCTGACTCGCTTCCGCCCCGCAGGACGACGGTCAGTTGGAAGCACTCGAGGAACAGCGCGTTACGTTTGCTGACTCGCCTGACTCGCCTACAGATTGGGACATGCCGCACGAGCACCTCAAGTACGCCGTCAACGTCTGGAGGGGCCACTTCTGGGATCACCTCGTCGGCTTCTACCATCAAGGCCGCAACCACGTGCGCGCGACTTCCCTCCTCTCGCTCCATTCTGGTACCTCATGCTCGCGGTCTCGCAGGTCGTTCGCAAGATCGACGGCAAGGATGTCACGCTCTACTCGTCGACCTTCCTTTCGCCTCAGCTTCTCGCCGGCAGAAAGCCGTTTTACTCGATCGTCTTACCGTGAGTCATTGCTGCTGCATTTGGCTGTGGACGAGTGCTGATTCTGATCCATGTCGAGCAGTTCCGGCTTCATCTATCACCGCAAGTACCTCGACATGTACACGCACCAGCTTCCGCAGGAGGCGCGCGACTACGTCGACGAGGTCGCGAACTGCGACGACCTTCTCTTCAACTACATGATGGCGAATGCTACGGGCACCGGACCAGCCCGTTCGTCCGCTCCTTCCATCTTCCGCTGGCCTGCTCCGTCTCTGAGCTTCTCTCGGTCTCGCAGTGATCGAAGCGTGGGCATCCATGGTGCTTGATCTCGGAAATGCCGGCCTGTGGTCGCGAGCGACGCACATGGGCGTCCGAACCAAATGCCTGGCACGCTTCGAGCAGATCTTCGGTCGCAACCCGCTGAAGTATACCACCACGTGCGTTCCGTGTCGCCTGGTTGCGCATATGGACCCGGCTAACGCTCTTCGTGCGTCAGATTGTTCCCCGTACAGCAGCAGACAACCGTCAGTCTCTAGCCTCTCTCCCTCGGCTGGCACTTCGCTCGTGCTGACGCGCTGGGTCGACGCAGGTTCCGGGGTTGCACCATTATACCATGTCCGACATTATACCCTTCGACTACCCCTGCAACAAGACGGTGTACGAGACGTCCCAGCAATGCGCCTTTGTCATGGATGAGGAGTACTGGGATCAGGCTGGGGGTTGGGTATAGAGTATGGCGGCATGCAGGCGCATATATAGATGTACAGATTCTTTGTAACTTCACTCTGCATCCTCAGCATTGCACGATACCCGTTCCATCCATTTCGCCAGTCGCAACCCTCTCGTCCCCTCTCGCCTATCCTCTCTGGACATTCCGCAAGCCGTGATCCTTCCTCGCTATCGCGTCCGTCTGCCTGAGAGTCGTCGGACTACTGAATGAATCGAATGAACTAATTATCGAGCATCAACCGCTCAGGTCGTCTCGCGTTCTTTGCGTCCATCCCAGCGCTCTTGACCTGCGCTTCCCCTTCTTCTTCCCTTGCTGTGCGCTGTGCAGCTTGCCACAGCCTGCGCTAGTAGGTCTGGGAACGAGGGTCATTTCTCCTCCCCACTTCCCATCGACTCCCTCTCTTCGCGCTACACGGAAGATGGCACGGGGGCGGTCGCTGGAGGAGGCTGACGTCGAAATGGAGGGTCTATTGGAAGAGCAGGCCGACTGGAGCGATCCACCGACGCCGTCCTGGCAGCTGCGACGACTTTCGATTGCCTCGACTCCTTTCCGAGTCCTCGCCTTGGCCGGCATTCTCTTCCTGCTGGGCGGTGCAGTGATGAGCCTGAGGAGTATCGGTAATTCAGCGGGTGCGACGAGTCGGATCTACATCCGCGACGGAGGCATAGGCAATGAAGGAATCGGGGTGTGTCCTCCTTCCCTTCTCACCACGCTGACCTGAAGCTGAGTACTGTTTGAACGTACAGTCTGCCATCCAGCGCTTCAAGGAGAGCATCATCTTGTCACAAGCGCTCCAGTCGCACCTCATCCTGACGGACCGGCCGTCTGAACACGGCTACTCGACGTCCGAAATCCTCAACCGAAAATACCTTCGAGCCGCGAAGAACGTCGACCTCAGCAAAGCATGCAATTTAGGCGACTACCTCCCCTGGTATCGCCGAGATGAGCTCACTCATGGATGGTGCGCTCATGGTCCTGCCGACGACCCTTCGCAAGTCGAGATTGCCGAGCTAGCCAGGCAGATGCAGCACTGCACGGTCATTCTCGACGCTCGGCGGGACGAGGTGCGTTCTCTTCGTATCAGCTTTTTCTTCTCGCCCGTTCAATCCTCGCTTCCGTCGCAGGTTCACGAGGACATGAACGGTTGCTTGCACAGCTGGCTGCGCGACCGCATTGGTGGCATTCCTCAACGGTCTTGGGATGAACGGCGGGTCACCGTCGGGGTGCACATCCGCTGGGGCGACGCTGCAGGCCAATTCCGCGGCTCGATGTCGATCGAGAACATCAACCGCCTCCTCCGCGACATTCGCAGCAAGTTCGGCTCAGGCAACGTCGACGTCTCGCTCGTCATGGAGCAGCGCGACCCGGTCATCCTCCGACAGATCGACACGCCCAAGTACCGCCTCGTCGACTCTGGCAATAGTCTTGCAGACATGAAGCGCCTTGCCGACAATAACATCATGATCGTCGCCGAGTCGAGCTACGCCGCTACTGCGCATTTGCTTGCGCCACCAGGATTGACCATTGGCCAGATTGAGCAGTGCGTTCGAGGTTCTCACCTGACTGAGATTCTGCCTGCTTGCACTCCCCAAAGATCACCACGAACTGACAGCTTCTTCGCCGTTGCAGCCCCAAGTACGAGAATACTACGGCGTACGGTCGCGATTTCGTCTCTTTAGTACGGTATACGCCTGGATGGTTGGACAAGGTCGAGTCGCTGGTCCAGGGAAGGCTGGTATCCTAGATCGCTTCCGTAGACGAGCTACTGTAAAATCGAATAGACTTCTGGCGAGACAGGAGCCTGGGTAACGCACAAAGTCCGAAAAACTATGTCGAATAGTCGCTGGCTTCACAACTCTCGCTGTACGCGTGCTCGGAACAGACGAGCAGTGGCAGTACAACATCAAGAAGTGAGTACGCAAGAGCAGAGTACAGATGGGAAGCATGAAGCGGGCGGACATCAAGGAGCTTTGGCTGCGGGCCGAAAGCTTGTCAACAGCCTGCCCTCGCTCAAGGAGGCGTTGGAAGCACCTTTTCCCTTTCCACCACCTCCTGAGCGCTCGTACGCGTTAGGCTCGGGTCGGTCCTCGACTTCGACCTGGGTTGAGCCTCCTCCTCCGTTGGCCTGGACGTTGCCTCGACCACCGTGGCTGCAGCCCTCGCCGTGCTCATGCTGATGACGATGCTCGTGTCGCCGTGCTCGTCGTGCCACTGCGCGCCCATCACGGCTGTCCTGCGAGCCAGCCGAAGAGTCCGAGTCGCCGCCGCTTGATTCGTCCGACGACTCGTCGAACGCTTTGGGCTTGTGATAGATGCAGCAGACTGCTTCCACAGAGGGTCAGCTTGTCTTCCAATCTGGAACGAGCGAATTCGGACGCACTCTTGCTCTTCTTTCGTCCGAGTCCCTCGTTGTCTACCGTCTCCTCCGTCCACTGCACTCGCTGACCTGGCATGGCTCGTCCGCGCAACCTCAATACACCAGCCTCGCATGCGCTTCCTCCCGCCGAGCCTGAACCGGATTGAGTTGCCGGGGAGGCATCGTCGCTTCCTGCCGACGGCGGAGCGGGAGCGGGAGTAGGGGTGATCGTGAGCGTGCGCGAGCTGTGGGAAGCCGGGGTGGGGCCTTGGGGTCGGAACGCGGTAGCCATCGTGCAGTTCAAGCCGGTCCTTTGGCCAGTTTCGCCAGCTTAAGGATGAGTCGAGGGGAGACGTGCGTTCGTCACCATCATCTCACAACCGCCTCGTTGCGACCGCTTGAGAAGCTGTAGACTGGCTCGTCTTGGGTCCCTCGGGCTTGATTCTCTCGACGAGCCGCCTCAGAAGCCGCCTGTCGCCCTCGACATCCCCTAGCAGTCTCATCAGTTGGATCGGCGCGAGGATTCGATTTACGCGACGGCGGCGGTGGGACAGAGCCTGAAGACTCACTAGCTGTGCGTAGCTTGGTCTCTGTCTGTCGGAGGCACGCAAAGTGCGCTGGAGGCCCCAGTGACGCTCCGTTTGTCCTCGACCGCTGACTCTTCGCATCTCATAGCTCTCGCGAGAAGGGCAGACATGTCGAGCATGAGCACGCCAGGAGGTAGACGACGCACAACGCAGCCGCCTCTCAATGGCCCATCCCTTTCGACCCCTCATCGTTCGCCCTTCCCCACTTCACTTCGCCCGTCCCTCTTTCACGCTCCTGCACCTCGTTTCTCTGCGGCGTACTCGCCCGTCTCCGCGAAGTCGTCAGCTGCGACCCCTGTGGCGTTGGCTGACGCTGCGCGTCTCCAGGCCCCACGAAACACCCCCTCCTCTGCCTTGTCCTCTCGAACCGCCTCTGCTCCTGCCAAGAACCCATTCGAGCGCCTACCGGCCTCGTCATTCGACAGCTTCGTCGATTCAATCACCCAGCGGATCAAGTCGGCACTCGAGCCGGGCGAGCTGCCGAGCGAGCGAAGACGGCGGGAGAGGGAAGAACGCGAGAAGGAGCGGGAGGAGGCTAGGCGGGAAAGGGAAGAGGCCAGGCGAAAGAAGCAGGAGGAAGATGTGTTCGGCGAGATCCGTGCATGGGGCGAGGAGATGAGAGGTCTGGACGGCGCGACAGAAGACTTGGCGGGGGAGCAGCTTGAATCGACAGACTTGTGCGTTGCCCTCTTGTGCTTCTTAACGATAATCTCATTTGTGACGAGTTCTCTCGCTCGCAGCGCGGATCGTCCGCGCGACAACCAAGCGGTCGAACCCTCCCACCGTTCTCCACGCCCGTCTTCGCCTTCCTCCGTCGTCTACGGCCACATGCCTTCTGACATCTCCCTATCCTCCGCATCAGTCTCCGCCGCCCCTTCGATTGCTCAACAGGACGGAGACGACGACATCCTCGTTCTCTCATCCTCAGCCGAATCCTCCACCCGCGCCACGCCCCAGCCTGAGATGCGCGAGCTCCGCCTCGGCTCGTCTCACTCGCTCTTCGTCGCGCGGGCAACCGCATCAGTCTCCTCAGACGATGGCCGAGATGCGGCGACCCGCGAAACGGGCCGAGACGAGTCGTTCGGTCTCGAGACTGGTCCCGAAGACGAGCAGGACGACCGCGTCTCGCAGCCGAACCGGTTCGACGAGGTCAACGACGAAGAACGTCAGGCTTCCCGCAACAAGGATGCTCCGCTCGTCTTACAGGAGGACGAGTTCGACGTCGACGCGATTGGCGAGGGCGTGGAGGCGGAGGAGAAAGCCGAGGCTGCGGCGGACGAGCTGGAGGTCGAGAATAGAGATGAAGTCATCTGCGGGACCGAGGGCTATACGAGCGAGGAAGTGTGGGTGGAACAGTCGATTGAGGCGGACGACGACATCGTGGAGGATGCGCCTTACTACCGCGACCCATTCGGCCGGCCATTCCGCTATGCTCAGCCCACAGCTTACGACGACGACGAGAGCGACATGATTGACCACGCGGAGGAAAGGGCTCCTTCGCTCGAGGACGATCGTCAAGCCAGCGCGGACACGCCAGTTGACCTGGCTCCTGTTGAAGTTGAAGACAACGACGCGGCCGTTGAGGCGGAACGGATCGACAGTGTAGACGGCGACCTAGCGGCACATGGTCGAGATGAGGAGGACGCGCCGGAAGACCGGATGGAGGAGGAAGGGACATCGCGCTCGCCCTCTTCGCCTCACCAGTCGATCGCGGGGACGATCGAGCTGGGGTCATCTTCCGACGAGGAATCAGCGCGTCCGACCCGCCAGCCACGCCCGCCAACCGAAGACGCAGACGACCGGTTGCGGGAGGTCCCGCAATGCGTGCCGTACGGTGCCAACGCCGAGCGGCCAAGGGCACCGTTCGCATTGGACGTCGACATTGGGGGCGAGGAGAGCTGTTTGGTAGCTGCTAGTCACGACGACGGCTCTGGGCGCTTGCCAGCCGAGACGCTCGAAGCCGTCTCAGGTCTCAGCCAGCTCTCCCCTCGGTTAGCCCTGACCGAGATTCGCGCCGAGCGTGGTGGTGAAAAAGCTCTGTGCGTGGACGAGGAGGTTCAGGAGGAGCAGGAGGAGCAGATTGTGCTGGCAGGGCAGCAGGTCGCGGAGCGCGACGATGGCGACGAGTTCTTCGGCGAGGATACGCCCGGCGATGAGATTGAGCAAGGCGCCGAGATCCTCGAAGATGACCAAGAGATGGAAGACGCACAGGCCATGGGCAGCAGCAATCCGCTCGAGGCGCTTTACGCCGACGAAGATTCCGAGGTGCGTGCCGTCCACGCTGCGCTTGTTTGCGTCGTTCATGACGAGCATCTTCTGCAGGACATTGGGCCGAGCATTCCCTACGAAGCCAAGGGCAAGGGCAGAGCATCTTCGCAGGCGACGGACCCCATGGACTCGGACGAGGAGGTCAGCGACGACGGGTCGGACTCGAGCGTCGCGACGATTAACTCCGAGAACGGCGACCTCGCCATCGCCGAGTGGATGAAGTGGTCGCCGCATATTCGGGAGTATAACGACGACGAGCTCGCCGAAAGGATCTTCACGCTGTCCGCCCAACTCGAACTCGCCATGGACGTCGACTCGCCACGGCAGCACCTCATTGCTCAGCAGTTGACGGACTTCCACTCCGAGCTTGCTAGACGCATGCCAAGCGACGACGAAGACGCGTTGTTGGACGATCAGTCGGCGAACGCCGACAGTACGGACGATATGCCCATGGTCGAGGATGATGAAAAGCTGGGCGGCAGCTCTGACCTCTCGGTCTTCCAGCAAGATTCGGCGTCTCCTGAGCCAGTTGATGCGACTGCCGCCGCTCAAATCGAAGTGAAGCTCGGCGCGATCGCCTCTAACCTCGTCAATCTCTTTGACCGTGGCGTCTCATCGGCCGTCCAGGTACCGCAAGATGTGCTCGGTCCGTCGATGCAGCCGTCCGTTCGGACGGGAAGTACGACGGACGACGAGGTCGAACAGGGTCGAGAGTCTTCGCCAGTTTTCGAGTCGCACGCCGCCGACGATGCGCTGCTGGCAAAGCCTGTTCCAACGGCGGAGAAGATGCTGTCAGACAAGCAAGGACTTGTGGTTACGCCAATCGAGTCGGTCGCAGACTCGACTCTCCAGCCATCGGACGCTCAGCCTAGCGAAGCGACCTCAAATATCCTCGCCTCGCCGGTCCGTGCCGAGTCTGCGATTCTGGCAGGCTCTACCGTCGAGGAGCCGCCGTCCAGTGCTCCGCTTCGAACGGTTCAGCACCCGGCACACTCGTCGCACCTCGGCGAAGAACCTGGACCGCAACCCGACTTTGCGTCTCGCGTACGCTACGAGATGCCTCCAACCGTCCATCGCATCTACAGTCCCGCCAACAGCGATTCTTCCGAGGCGAACACATCGCAAGACGAAACGGTTCGGCTGGGCGTAACAGACGAGGAGATGCTTGGTGGTTCTCGCGTAGGCCGGCTCGTCCCGCTTTCGAGCGTGGTCGACGCGACGGTTTCGTCCCACTCGAAGCAGGCGGACGCGGATCTGAAACCGTCGAACGGCGGCCTGGTCATCATCGACGACGATGTCGAGACCATTCCAATACATTCGCCGCCTCGCACGCGCACGCCTGTCCTCCTCTCGACTGCTCCGCAGATTCTCGACGCGACACCTCCTCCGCGGTATTCACTACACGATGGGCCGACTATCGTCGATGGTGTCGCTCCGCCGCAGAACTTCGACATTGTTCCCGCACCTCTGTCTCGCACCCCTTCCCCCATCGCACCGACACCTTCGACCGCACATCAACGCGAGGAAGCTTCACCCAGAGCAGTCCTCGATGACCGACCTTTGTCGGCAGAACTGCTCACAGATCCGCCCGAACCGGCTTCTAACCCTGCAGTCGCGGCAGATAGCGTCGAACGCGTCGCCCACGTCTCGCACAAGAAGTCCAAAATTGCGCCACAGCCCACTTACGAGGACCGCGTTCGGTACGAAGCCCCTCCCGCCGTCCACGACGTTGACAGCCCCGTCCACATCGACGAGGCCGCAGGCGGGGGTCCCGCAAATGGTGCTGTACGCCTGGGTCTGTCAGACGAGGAGCTGCAAAACGCTCTCCTCGCCGGCAGTGTGCCGCCGCTCGAGATGACAGACGCTCTTGCCGAGCGCGACGTTCTGGAGCTGCAGGATGTGGAGTTCGATGGCGAGGGTGCGCCCGCCGGGCTAGTCGTCATCGACGATGATGTCGACCTCTTTGACGCCAGCGAGGGGGATGCCTGGAAGCTGGACGCCACGCCGCCGCCGCAAAACTCGACGGAATCGCAACCGCCTATCGTTATCGGCGTCACTCCGCCTCAGAATCCGGCGCTCTTGCCGACTTCAGGACCGGCTGAGACGCACGTCGACGATTTCGTCGCCTTCGGTGAAACGGACGACGATGACCACGACGCGGACCAGCTGTCGGCGGCAGACCAGGCTGATTATCTCCGAGCTCCCGAGTCACCTGACGGTACCGCTAGCCACGTGCTTGGTCTTCCAGGTCGCGCAGAGACGGTCGTCGTCTCCAACTCGGCTGAAGCGTCGGACGATTCCGACGAGGAGGGCGCGAGTAATGTATACGCAGCTCCGCGAGCGGTCGGCGACGACGCCGAGCCCGCGGAACCTCAACGTCCTGGACAAACCGTCGGGACGGTCGGAGAAGTCGACATCACCCAGCAGGAGTCAACTCTTCAGGCGAGTCGACACGCCGAGGGACGGCGACAGCTTGACTGACCTTGAACTTTCGCAGCCCGAGTATGCACCGTCACATGTTCCGAGCGACGCTAAGGGCCCTATCGCCATCAAGAATGTCGTCCAGGCCGGTGAATGGGATCAGCACGACCCGATCCAGTTCGGCGACACCTCATCCGGCGAGATCGCGTCGGCCGACGTCGAGTTCGCTCCCGAGAACGAGCAGGTTAGTTGGGCGCCATGTAGTACAGGCATGAGCGACCTGGATTCGTTGCTCACGCTGGCGATCCCTATTGAGCAGATTTCGCCAAGTCAAGACGCCTCAAGCGACTTGCCCGACATGATAGTGCGTCTCCCTACGACTGAAACCTGCCGCTCACTTGTTCACCGTCTCGTTCTGCAGGTCGACGACGGCTTTGCATTGGCAACTGCCCATGGCAGCTCTCCGCCCGACCTCGCCGGACCACATGGCATTGCTCCCTCTCAACCCGGCGAAGAAGGCGAGCTTGACGAGGCCGTGGACGAGTCGACCGATGAGGAGCAGCTGGTGATCTCGCTCGTCGGCTCGAGCAGGCACAGCGGCGCATCTTCTGAGGCGTTGTTCGGCGTGGATCACGCACAGCGAGCATCGACCTCGTCATCTACGACAACTGCCACAGCGAGACATCCATCCTCGCTGCCAGGCAAGGTCCCGCAACACCTCCGCCCATCGACACCGCTTCGGCGTTCGAGCAGGCTCTCCCTTCCGCCGCCCCCTGCTCCCTCGTCGACATCGCAGTCGACTCGGATGATGAGGCGCTCCCGAACCGTCGAAGAACCTCCCTCCAGCTCGAAGAGTCTACCGTCCCCCTCGAGACGTCCGCGGACGGGGGACCCACCAAGGTCACAAGCTACAGTATTGTCCTCTGGTGCCCGTGTCCACCAGCATCGTCACCGTCCCGTTAGCGCCACTCCATCAAGCACAAATGGCGTCTCGCCGCCTCTCACCCGCTCGCGGTGCCATTTCTCCCGCCTGCGGATCAGCTCCCGAGAGGAACCCTCTGCACCGTCCTACCTCTTCAATGTTCCTACGGTTCGTGATTATGCTGCGCTCGCTTCAATGACCCACCTGACGATCCTCAACGTCCTGCAGTGCGCTCTCGCTTCCGACCACGCTCAGGAAAACATGCGTCGCTTCCACGTCGAGAACCTTGGCGATGTGCTAGACTCGGACGACTGCGAAGGCATCCAGCTTGGCGGCCAGACACCATCAGACGCCAATGCCGCCGAGGTTATGGAGAGTCGTCACTCGGCGCTCGTGCCGCACGAGGACGTCCTGGACGCCGTGAGGCGGATCGCCGGCTCAGAGCTGTGGGACGAAGGTGCATGCGAGGTTCTGCCACGCGAGGAGGTCTCTGGGCGAGCTCTGCGGGGTTTGAAGCGAGCAGCCACGAGTGCGCCGTCTTCAGACGGAGGGCAGACGAAGAAGAGCAAGCCGTAGCAGAGGTCTCTTGCAACCTGCACATGTCGTCATTGTCGGCTTCCTTGGAGAGTATACCGCCAAGATCCTTTCCTTTCTTTCCCAGAGGGCAGGATCCGGCTCAAAGGATGTTCAACTTCTTCACTATGTAAGGGGTTTTTGAATCAACGATACAGGCTTAGACTGCGCAATAGACGAGTCAAAAGAAAAGCCGCAACACTGGATCTTTCGGAATCCCACGCACCGACGCTCAACTTCACATCGACGTTGCCCTTGAACGCCCTGGAGTACGGGCAGAGCTTGTGCGCCTCCTCGACGAGCTTGCGGACTTGCTCGTCCGACAAGCCAACCTCCTTGAGCGGCGCCGAGTGGACCTTGAGGTTGACAGCGAGGAAGAAGCCCTACAGAACGGCACGCAGAACGGTCAGTCGGCTGTCTTGCGATCTCGATGGCTCTTGCTGAAGCACAAGCAGGGTTTGGTACGCACCGGAGTCTTCTCGTCGGCGTCCTTGCCGATCGTGACCTCCGTGTCAACTTTCGCCGACTTCGGGAGTGGCTTCGCCTCCTTGTGCAAGTTGCCGTGCGTGGCCGCGAGCGCAGAAAGGAAACAAGTGCCGTAGCCTGCAGCGAGGAGAACTTCGGGGTTCAGATGCCTGCCTGCGCCGCCCAACTGCGAGACAGGGGTCAGCTCGCAGACCAGCGTCATCGAATAGAATGGGTGCGCACCTCCTTCTGCAAGTCCATCTTAAATTCGGCTCCCTGATCCGTCTTGACATGCCCAGCCGCGCGAGAGCCGGAGGAGGTGGCGTGAGATGTCGAGATGGGGGCGAGGTTGACATACGTTCGGAGGGATGCGAACGCTGCAGAGCGAGCTGGGGCAGCTGTGCGAGCGAATGCAGAGCGAAGCATCTTGTCCTGAGCTGTGCGAGGACGAGGCCGGAGGATGAAGACCCCACTTCCACCCGAGGGACACCTTTGACGACAACGTCGTCCTCACAAAGCTCTGCTGCGCCGTGTACACGCTCGGATGACATTTTGATTCGCTCTGCTTGGTCTGACTGCAACAGTGGTCCATTGAGAGCCGGTTTCGAGCCGCGTTCGACCCTTTGTCTCTTCAATTGATGAAGTGGCTTAGCGGACCACACAGCTTAAGGCGGGCGTTGGATCAGGCTTCGGGACGGCGAGAGGACTCAATGCTAGGACCCGAGTGGCCGTGCTCGGCAGCCGTTCAAGCAGCAGAGTGGTAGACATCCCTCATCGTCCCCGACTATTCAGCTGTATCCCTCCTTCGTTACAACGAACCCTGCTGTCTCGCAAGGACGGCCCGACGTAGCATCGGCAGTAGTGACAGTCCATCATCCGCCGGACTCTTTCCGACGAATACGGCAGCATCGGCCCTCATTGACCGCTGTGTCGAGGACTGCCAATCTCGCTACCAGATACCCAGAGGTTTGACAGACAGAACGAATCGGCAAAAAAGGATGCTGCTGACGGGATCGAGGTAGGACTTCTTCAGGCCGCCGAATGACCGCGTTCTTGCGCAGGCTTCTTCCATCAGGTCAGACAATTGTACTCCCTCGCCCGCCTGAAGCTCTTCCCTCTGCTCATCGACCCTTGCGCTGCTCCTTGCGTTCGAGGGCTGCTGCGCCGGCTACTCGAGCGGGCATGACTGTCGCACTCACACCGATACTAGCTGTTGAACCTCACGCGTCTTTCGCTTTGCTGCTGTTCACTTTAAGTTGAGGTCGACGGTCGTGACGCCCACTGCTTGCTGAGAGAGGACAATGCTTTGCAAACCACGACGCCGCTTCCGCGGTTTCAAGCGGGTTGACCTTGCTTGAGCAGGACTTTGACGGTGACGGTTGGCGCGGGTCGCGGTGGTCTGACTGGATCGAGACCCTGCGTATACTTCTTCGCCTGCAGCACGAGCATAACTTGACACGAATCGTTGGTCGGGTTTCGTTGAGAGCGAGCGGGGGCCGCACCACTGCCCACCACGGCTCACACGCTGCTGCGCCGCTAGACTCTGCTTGATTCGCCTCGAGACAACCGTATCCGACACTTGCACGACCGTCTGACCGAACCGAACCCTCTGCTCCAGCTCGAGCTCACCCCACACCGACCGCCTCTCCTCCCCCCCAGCGACAATGGGCCAAACTCTGTCGGAACCCGTCGTGGAGAAGCACTCGGACCAGGGAGAGGACTCGCGGTGCGTACATGCTCCTTCCTTACCCCGGGCGAAGTTTTCGAGCCGTGCGAAGGCGAGTTGGCGGACCCTTGTCCGGCGCAAGGCGAGCTTGCTACGGATGATCCAGCGCGGCGGCGATGGGCGGTGGGCCAACGGGCGAAGTGAATTTGTCTCCCAGGCTCGTGGCGGCGCTGTACACCCCGAACGGAGCGCTTGGCGACCTCGAGCACAACTCTCTCGCCGGCTACGGTGTCGAATAACCAGCTGACTGTCTCTCCTCGCTTCTCGCGCGTTTGCAGGCTAGCATGGGCGGTCAGTGAGATGCAGGGATGGCGCCTGAGTGAGCTCCCGATTCCCGAGAACCTTGCGGACGTTGTGCCCCTGGCGCGCCAGGACGGGCTGTCCGGATGACGTTCACGTCTCGTTTGCTGACATACCGCCCTCTTGTTCTTGCGTACCTCTGAGTAGCGATGGAGGACGCTCACGCGGGAGTTCTGTCGCTCGGAGACGAGGTCAACGGCAAGAAGACGTCGTTCTTTGCGGTTTATGACGGACATGGTGGTGCGTTCTCCTCTCTTGCGTCTTACTTGACTTCGGGCTGACAATGAATCTACCCAGGCTCGGCGGTTGCGAAATTCGCGGGCGACACGGTCCATGGACGGTTGGCGGCGAACGAGTTCTTCAAGAAGCGGGATTGGGAGGCGAGCTTGAAGAGGGCATACCTGGAGACTGATGAGGATTTGCGGGCGAGTAAGTCGGACGCGTGCCGGGAAGACGGCTATCAGCGGAAAGGCCGCTTGACTCGTGTTGCCGCTGCGCAGATCCCGACTTTCGAGGCGACCCTTCCGGCTGCACAGCCGTGTCGGCGATCATCACACCGGAGCTCAACATAATTTGCGTGCGTCTTCCAAGCCTTCCGCATCGAGGAGCTTGTCTGACGTTCACGGTTACCTACAGGCCAACGCAGGCGACTCTCGCGCGGTCATGTCGGTCGGCGGCGAAGCCAAGCCCCTCTCGTTCGACCACAAGCCCACGAACCAGGGCGAGACCTCTCGCATCGTCGCTGCCGGTGGTTTCGTCGAGTTTGGTCGAGTAAACGGCAACCTCGCCCTCTCTCGCGCGCTGGGCGACTTCGATTTCAAGCAGAACAGCAACCTCGATGCGGAGCAGCAGATTGTCACGGCCGACCCCGACATCACCGTGCACGAGGCGACACCCGAAGACGAGTTTGTTGTTCTCGCTTGTGACGGTGCGTTTGGGTTTTCCGCCACTTCTCTAGCTCCTCCTTGTAGTGGGCTGAACGCTGGCTCTCGCAGGCATCTGGGACGTCCTCACTTCGCAGCAGGTCATCGACTACGTCCGCCTCGCCATCTCGCAGGAGAAGCCCCTTCAAACCATCTGCGAAGACCTCATCGATCGCTGCCTCGCACCTGATTCCGACTGGGGTGGCGTGGGCTGTGACAATATGACGATGATGGTCGTCGCTCTCCTCGGCGACCGGACAAAGGAAGAGTGGTACGCCTGGGTCAAGGATCGCGTCGAGCGAGGCGTGCCGTATGCGACGCCGAAGGAGTTTGTCGAGCCGTTCGGCCAGGGCGGGAATGGCCCGCGCGGCGCGTTGATGGGTGGACAGGGCGGCGGCGCGGCAGGAGGCGTTCCCGCCGGCATCCTCGGTGGCGCTCTCCGAGTCGGGTCGGCGGACGGCGGCATCTCGCTTTCGTTCCCTGGCAGCGGCGGAGCGAGCGAGGACGACAGCGAGGACGAGGGCGAGCTCGACTTGCCTGCGATTCAGGCGGCGTTACGGGCGCGCATGGCTGAGCTTGAGCGCGAGGAGGCGATGGAGAGCGAGGACGGCGAGATGTCGAGTGCAGCGCAGGGGGCGTCAATCATGGACGATGCCGACATGGACGACGTCGAAGATAAGCATATCGAGGATGTCAGCGAGCCCAAGGGTTCGACGACGACGCCGAAGGACGACGCGCCTCATGCAGCAAGCCCCACTACGAGCCTGTAGCCGGCCCTCCCTCTGCCTTGCCACCTCTGTGTTTCGAGATACCCTCCGTGCATACCTCGCCCGCCTCCTTCTCGCGCTCTCTCTCTCAGATCATTGTCCCCGTTCTTCGCTTGCGAATCTCACCAGACTATCGCCAACCGCCCCTTGCGGCTTGATCATCCTGCTCGTAGACCCCCACGCACGCACTCCGCAGATATCGTGTAACTTGTGTGATCAGATGCCTGCATTTGGGATCTTTCCTTCGGCCGCATGTCGCTTCAGCTGCCACACGCGAGACGAGGTCGCGCCTGCCTCTGGCTCATCATGACGCGGGAACGCTTCCAAGGCGTCGAAACATACGCAACGATACAACCTGGTGCTACATGAACTCGGGCAATTGACTCCTCACTCGCCAACACCCCAAGACTCCCTCGTCTCGTCATAGTCGGTGTTGACCATCGAGAGGTCACAGAATCTGTAAATATAGCTTGTAAGCGTGCATCTCCGGGAAGCGAGTGAGAGAGATGGCGTACCCGTCCATAGCTTTCTGCACTTCCGGCAAGTCGCCTTTCGCTTTGAGGAGGACACGGCGATAGCCCAATCGACAGAACGGTCGGCGGACAATCTCAAGGATCGCGTGTCGTAGAGATGGGTCGTACTTGTCCCACTGAGCGAAGGGTGCGGCGCGGCGAGACTTGTAGGCCTGAAGATTTTCATGGTGTTCGACGACGCAGCTGATGAAGGCGGTGTCAGCGACACCATGGAGGAGCGCAGATGCCTTGGACGTACATGACATGCTCGAGTAACGGCAGATTGTCGTCTGGTAAGAGGAAGGCGAGCAAGCTCATCATCTGCAAGAAGCTGGTCAGACCGCTTCGTCGAAAGTGGGAACGAAAGGCTCACATTCGGGATGAGGCGAGCTGTAAGGTCCTCATAGCGCAATACGCGAGTCGAAATCGGGGCGTGCTGCCAATAGGTTGTGTGCCGACGCCATCGCTTCGCGTACTCGAGAATCTCCTTGCGCTGCTCCACGCCAAATTTGCCGCCGGGCAGCTCGACCTTGGCTGTGTGATTGTACACGCCTTCTGACGTACGCGAGGTATGGAGGAAGTGGTACCAGGACGAGATGGCGTCGAGAGGGTTTCGGACAAGGTGGATTGCCGAGTCGAACTGCTTATAGTAGTCGGCGTGGGATGAATCGTTAGGCGAGATGACGGTAGGGAGAGCTGGAAAGTGGGTCTTGACAAAGAAGTTGAGGGTGTGGTTGCATTCGCCGTGGAAAGTGCGTTTGAGTTCGGGGTCGCAGTCTGCCGGAAGTTTCGCGTTAGCGCGAAGACGCTTGTCAAGATCTTCAGCAACAGACTACCCACAGACGGAACTCGTCTGGAAGCCCGTCGCACGCTCGACCAGCGAGCGGAGGTAGGAGTTGCCCGAGCGAGGAAACGAGGCAAGCGCAGTGCGACTCGTCGGCTGGTACGGGAGCGTCACGAGCTCGGTGTCGCAAGCCGGACTGACTGCTTGATGGACCTGACTGTCCCATCGACTCCCTTCGATGGTGACCGTTGACCGTTTGGAGAAAGAAAGAATGGGCGTGAGCAGCAAGGCGCCGAGTACCGGGATGGCAAGGGGAACCAGGTACTGCATGACGACTGCGAGCCTCTTGCTGTGAGTGATGTGACTCGAGAGGGAGAATGTGAGAGCGAGTTCGGACACACTCTGCTTGACTTGATTGTGACTCGGGGGCGGCACGCCCGGTATTGAGAATACGCTCGGCCATTTCGACTCCTTCTCCATCATATCCTGCAGCTCTTCTGCGTCGGCTCCTTCGTCTTCAGAAATGGCACTCCCGTCCACTCGACCATCTCCCCGCTTGTTGACCTTGATCCAGATTCCCGAAGCGACCCTGTCGTGCCCTGGTGTCAGTCCCATAATTACGAATTGACGCGGACGCAAGACACCAGAGAACACCGATCCACCCGACGAGCGAGACGCTCGAGAAGTTGTGGAAGGCCGCGGCATTGATTAAGATAGAGAGGAATTGCCGGATTGTCATGACGAGGGAGGACGTGAGGGCACCGAACGAGGCGATTGTGTTGAGCAGGATGATCAACCCGGCGGCACTGGCGGCGGAGAAGATGCAGATGTCCCAGAGCAGCCGGGCCGAGGTCAGGAGGAGTCCGAGGTCTGGCCAGAGCGAGCCGGTTGCGGTCGAAGCGATGCATGCCGCGATGGCGATGAGTGCTGCAAACACGTTGGTCCAGACCATCTGGTCCAGGACAGGCGACTGCGGGCCGAAGGGATCGGTTGAAGAGGGATTCTTGCCGAAGACGGCTTCTTGCGTGGAGGAGACGAGGCCGTCAAAGAAGACGTAGCCGAGGAGGTAGATGGCGCCAACAAGGGCGGTTGAGCGGTCGGCAGTTGCGGTCGGGATGTCATGAGCGCGAGAAGAAGGTGGCGTCGAGAATAGGTAGGTCGCGCATCTGTCAGCGTTCAAAAATCAGCCTCGAGTCGGGGGCTCGGGCGAGGTTGACATACCCGGCGAGTATGACGCTTGCAGCAACCCATTCCCTTGGTCTATAGGTCTTGCGGTAGATGCAGGCTCCGACAACGAGGACCGGAATCATTTTGGAGGTTTTGGCTGTAGACGCGCCTCGTCAGTACGCCGCTTTCGCATCGCTGTTATGTCAACCGGCTTACCGAGACTCTGCGTGGTGTAGCTGACATACTGGATGGGAGGGAGACCATCAGCGACTGCGCTTGCGGACCTGGGAAAGGGGAAAAACAACGGACGCACACGAAGGGCCTGGTATTGACAGGTTGTGCTCGCGAAGTTTGAAGCTGCGACGCTGGCGTAGCTGTAGAGTCTCGACTGCATCAGCACGCGTTTGTTTCGCCAATCTTGAGAGTGACGTCCAGACTTACGCGTAGTAGGGACTCGCCGGTCGTAATCGCTGGCTGAAGGTGCTGCGCGTCGGCTCTTGCCTCGTCTTCCAGAAACGGATGGCGAGGCCGACAGCGATTGAGAAGAGGCGGTTGAGGAAGATGAGAAGAGAGGACGAGGTGAAATGCTGCTTGTCGGGACCTTTTTCAGCGGCGACATCACGTCAGCGAAGTAGTCCTGCGTGCTGCGAGCTCGACGCACCGTATGTCGTGCTCTTCATGATCTTTTCCTGCAGGAAGCCGTATAGCCTGTTTGCAGACGAAGGTGAGTCGCGGGTCGCCGTCGAGAGGGAAAAGGAGGGCGTACGAGTAGACCGCAATCAAGCCTACAGCATGTACGACGAGGCTGACTCGCCGCACGCTGCCTCCTTCCGCCATCCTTCACGGGACGGGTCTTCCCCGACGGAGGGGCGAGGGCGGAGGAGGGAAGCCGTTGGCGCGGACTGCTGCGTAAGGCTGGCGCGATGGTTTGAGCGAGGCCTGACGGAGTAAGAGGAAGTGTACGACGCGTCTCGACAGCAGGCAAAGGTCGTCGAGGAGAAGCGATCGAGGAGCGCGGGAAGCGGAGAACTTGAGGAACCCCGCAAGATGCGCGACCAACTCGCACGCTCCTCTCTGGTTATAGTCATGCCGCCGGTGTTCATCTGCCGGTGTAGAGGATTGTCTGCCGTAAGCTCCTCGCACGAATCGCCGGTCGAAGCCATTCTCGGAAAACAAAGCAGTACTGCCAATGCAACGATGGCGTGAACGGACTCAAACAATGAGCCGACAGCGGAGGACAGAACAACGAGAGGCGCTAACTTGCCGCAGCGGACCTCACACACCCATCAGTTCCGGCCAGAGTTGCCGCACATCCGCCACGCGCTTGGTCGCGTGGTTCTTCAGCCGCGTCTGCGCCTGCTCGAACGTCTCGATCGTCGTTGCGCCGCCATGCCCGTAGAACGGCTTGTAAGGCTGCGGGTCGAATTCGGCGAAGATATCGGCGACGTCGGATGCGGGTGCGGGTTGTTGATTCGACAAGGGAGGCGTGACGGGCCCGCCAGACGAGGCTGACGACCTTGACGAGGTGGTAGGCGGCGAGTCGTCGTACGCAAAGTCTTTCGCCGACGGAATGATCTCGTTGAACCAGCCTTCGCCGCCGCCGCGAGCCATGCCGCCGGGGAGTTGGCGGAGGATCTCCCTTCCCGAGCGGATGCGCTGCAGCAGGTCACGATTCTCTGCTTCGCGGTCTTCAACGACACCAATGCCACCGACTGCAGGACGACACTCTTGTTAAGTTGGCTTGAAAGGGAACGGAAGCGCGAGACGCAGACTCACGGAACGACTTGAACGGGTCGACCTGCTCGAGCGCCTCCTCCGTCTTCTTCTCGAGGTAGCTCAGCGTCCGACTGAGAATCAAAAGCGGGAAGCTCGACAATCGGCCGAGGTCGGCGATAAGCAAGGCCGATTCCGAGAACGGGTCGTCGTTCTTGTGATTGAGCAAGGCGCGAATGACAGAGATGAACGGTGCAGTGGGAGCGAGGGCGAACATGATGTGGTGCCGGCGCCACTCTTCGGCTGTCTTGGCACTCCAAGCGCGTTCTGCGGCGGGAAGGTCGATGTCGAGGTCGCTCAGCGAGAGGAGCTGGTTCGTCTTTGTTGCGGCAGCGTGCTCGAGGTCGGCGAGGAAGACGATGAAGGCGACCCTGGCCGACCGGCGGATGGCGTGAGCGCAGAGTCCCTCCCACCTTGGGAATTGACAGAGAACGCACCTCCGCCAAGTCTCGACCTTGACCCAATCTCGCCACGCTTTTTCGAGCTCCTCACCCTGCATTTCTTCCCGCGGCGGTGACGCGGTCGTCTCGCGAACCCTGGTCGGCAAATCGAGGGCGCGTAGCATGTAGATGAGAGCGGAGTGGAAGGAGTGCGAGAGCAGTCGTTCTGCAGTAAGCAGGCGAGGTCAGCGTGGGCAGGAGGGTAGAAGAGTGGCAGAGTCAACGCACGCTGCTCGTCGCGGTGGAAGAGGCCGAGAAGCTGATACAGCAGCATCGACTGGAGCGACGCAAACTTCTGATCCCACGTCTTGCTCTTCTCCTGGAAGCCTGCGAGCGTACAGAATTCATCGTCAATGTCGACCAACCATCTCGATCAACCACAGGCGCAGCGAGCGCACCTCGTACGAGGAAGACCCTCTTCTCCACCAGCATCTCATTACTAAAGCTCTGTCCATCCCTCTCGTACGCTCCACCCGCAACGGTCAAAGCGAACGCCGTATGCACCTCCATCTCGTTGAGGACGACCGAAGGGGCGTGGACGATTGGCATTGCGGGGAGGAGGCGTTCTGTTGCTTTTTTGGCGTAGGACGAGAGGACAGGGAGAGGCGGGACGTGCCAGGGATAGAGGTCTGTAGCACCAAAGAAGGAGCGATTCAGAAGAAACTTCGACGAGCAAGAGGAGAGAAAGCGCGACGCACAGCCGAGGCAGAACTTTTGTTCGGGCATCCAGAACCGCTTCTCGTCCTCGTGCACCGTCGGTGCCTTGAACATCCAGTCGGGGAACAGACACGGTTCGGTCGGGAAGCCCAGATCGAGCGCCGTAATGCCGCCGACGCCGCCCTTGTTGAAGTACTCGGCCAGAGCCTGAGCAGCTGGCGTCTCCTCAAGCTTGTTGTGCGGGGTGACGGCCGGTCCAGCGTAAGGCGCCGAGACGAGAACACTGTTCCCTGCCCCGCTCGCCGTCGTACCAAACACGCTGGACAACGCCCAATCATGCGCGTCGGCTCCCGCGACCGCGCCTCCTTCTTCCCCCGTTCCAGCTCCTTCACCGCGACCCTGCGCCGCTTCAGTCTGACCCTTGCCGCTCGTCGCCGAATGCCAGGCCATACCGCCGGCCATGGCGGTCGAGACAGGCGGCGTATTTCCGCTCATTCCGAGTGGCGAGCGCATCAGGTCTCGCAAGACTTCGCTGGCGAGGACCTCGTCGCGCGTGAAAGAACCGGTGCGCGAGAGACCTGGCGCGAGGGTATCATGCGAGAGCGAGCCGGACTTGAAGGCCGAGGTGGAGGGTGTTGTTGGTGTGGTGGGCGAGGAGTGAGGGTGCGATGAGGTTGAGGGAACGGCGGACGGGGCGGAGGGGATGGTGGAAGAGGTGGAGGGAATGGGTGGAGGTGGTTGCATCATGCCGTGCAAAGGGTAAGGAGGTGCGGGTGGAAGACTTGCATCGGCCGCGAAGGGCGTCTGAGGAGAATTGCATGAGAACGTGAGGTTGGAGGAGTTCGAGAACGTCGAGAAGGGCGAGGGACCGTTGTCGGGCAAAGGGGCTGTCCCGCTGCCCGAGGCGAAGGAGAAAGCCGAGTTCACGTTTACAGCGGGAGGAAGCCCGTAGATCGGGTGGTCGCGCATGGACATCGACATGTGGGCGTAATAGGATGGTGGAGGAGTCGGGAGAAGAGGGTGGTTCTGAGCAGGAGCGGGCAAGGCGGCGGAGGCGGACGAGCTCGCGAAGGGCATTTCGTAGGTGGCCCCGGGCACTTCAGGCGGAGCGGCGAGCACTGCGCTCGATGCTGAACCTGACGCAGCCGAACTGCGCCTGGTAGGCGGAGAAGCTCCTGCACTCGTTTCGCCTCGTTGCGCTCTCGCCTCGGCGCACGTCTTGTAGTGGCGACGAAGAAGGTCGCTGCACAGCCAGACGGGTCAATTCCTACGCTCTTCTCCGGCTGAGCGGGTCGTGCGCACCTGCGACTGAAGGCATGCTCGCAGAATTCGCACTGGAACGGCTTCTCCTTGCTGTGTTTCGAGCGGTAGTGCCGTGCCATGTACTGCGCGACAAGCAATACTCCGGTCAGCTCCCAGATCCTCATACCGAGTTAGCGGCCCTGTAGGCACCTCCTTGCGGGAGAACGTCTTGTCACAGTCGGGGCAGGGGAAGGTCTGCCCGCTGGCAGAGCCTCGGGCGGCAGGCATCGTTATTGGTGACGATTGTTCTTACTAGGCTGCGAATGTGGCGTCAGCCGGCTGCATCGCACGCGACCTAAGCTCTCTCGCGCACCTGGACCAGTGTTGTCGGCGGGAAACGAAAGCCAGGCAAGTTCGACACACCGTCCGACGGCTCGAGCGACGGCCTATGGCGGCAAGCGACGGCGGCAAGCGACGGTCGCAAGCGTCGAGTGTGCAGCTGTAGGTCGTTGTATGGGCCGGTCCGTTCGTTCGCAGGTCGTGTCCGCGACGCTTGATGAGGGGGTGGAGGTGGGTTATGAAGGGGCCGGGTTGGGCTGGAGGGGCAGGGGCGGGCTGACGGTATCGTAGTCGACCAAGTTCGAGCAGCTGTGCTCTTTTATGTGCACCAAGAGCACTCCAAGCGACTTGAGCTGAGCAGGAGGAGACCGACCTCCACTCGGTCCTCTCCTCTTTTGCTAACTCTCGTCCACTCGCGCTGCTAGACTGTCGCAACGCTGAAGGCGACTCCCTTGACGCGCCTGACTCGCTGCTGGGCGCCGCGCGCTTCTCGGCCTTTGTACGAGTCCCGACGCATCCTGCCAATCGTCCCAGGCTCTCTCGCTCCTTCCCCGTCCCTGCCATCTATAAGAGCAGCACACAGCATGGCGACAGCTCCTCTCCTGGCGTCCCAGACGAGTTTTTACAAGCGACCGCTGCCCGAGACGTGCATCGCGTTCAACTCGCCCGAGGGGAAACGCCTCTTCGCCAAGGCGCTCGCCGAGGGCAACATGGAGTCGTACTTCTTGCTGGCGGTGAGGACTTCGTCTAGTTGACACGGCGCCAGTAGGCTTCCACTGACCCCGACCATCGCGAATTTCGACAGCCTCAAATGGTCACGCAGAACGAACCAGCCTACTGCGCCCTCGCCACGCTCGTCCAGATACTCAACAGCCTTGAAGTGGATCCACACCGGAAGTGGAAGGGCGGTTGGCGATGGTGTGAGTCTGGCCCTGTCCTCTTCATCTCGGTTAGTCCTAGCTGACTCCGCCTGTCGGCTGGCTGGAAACTCCTCTTCACCTCGGCAGACGACCAAAGTGCGTTCACTGATGCTGCCTGCACCCTCAACGGCGCCGACTGATGCGGCCAGCTTCGCGCAGACATGCTCGACTGCTGCCGTCCCTTAACCGACATCGCCGTCGACGGCCTCACCCTCCCCGAATTCGCCTGCCTCGCACGCTGCAACGGTCTCCGTGCCCGTATCACCCAACCCGTTCTCGAATCGTCGCCTGCACAGCGCGAAGACGCGATTGCCAGCTTCCGGCGAGACTTGAAGGACGTCTCGAGGGGAAAAGGGATCATGGCGTTCTCGTATTCGAGGAGGACTCTCGGGCAAACAGGCGACGGTCACTTCAGTCCTATTGGAGCGCTGTGCGAGGAGGAGGACATGGTGTTGATCCTTGACGTTGCGCGGTTCAAGTGAATCCGCTGGCCCGCTCAGTCCTAACGCGAAGCTGACGAGCTCTTCGCAGATATCCCCCATACTGGATACCCGTCTCGCTTGCGTACGACTCGATGCTTCCGCTGGATAAAGCAACCGGACAGCCTCGAGGCTACGCTGTTCTCGAGGTCGCGGAAGCCGAGCCAGGTTCGCTGGATGCGCCGCTCTCTCTCGCCGTGGTCACGCTCAACAAGGTATGGAATGTCTTTGCGCGTCATTTGGGAGGTTCCTACACTGACTTCTTGCGCCGGCAGTCATCCTGGGCTGCCCTCAACAACTCCCTCTCCCTTCTTCTGCTCTCGCAGACGAAGCAGCATTCGCCGCTTTCCGACTTCTTGACGAATCTCGTCTCCCACCTCGTCAAGCTCCCTACTCCTCCCTTTGCTGCTCGACCGACACCTTCCGCGCAAGCCTCTCTACCCCCTCTCCTCGACCACCTTTCGAACACTCGCCTAGCTCGACTCGTACCTTTCGCCAGCGCAGCCAATCCCTCCTCCGTGCTCCTCAACATCGTCTTCGCGCTCGCACTCCTCTCACCACGCTCTTCGCTCTCGTCGCTCGTCCCGTCCAACACGGCGGAAGAAATCGCCACTCTCGTGCAGGAGGCGCTGAATACAGTCGAGGGTCTACGAGAAGAGGTGGAGAACGCGACGAAGCAGCTTGGAGCGCTGGGCGAGTGTTGTCGAAGTGAGGAGGGGAATCAGGCCGCGTGCAAGTGTGCGGGACTAGACAAGAAAATCGAGGCAGATTAGGTTGAGCGACTGTTGCATTTACATCCTCTCGTATCCTTGTCTGCGCTCGCGAGGGGTATCCGGACTTGCCGGATCTCCGTGGTCATCCGCCGGGAAGTGATGAAGATGAGCGCCTTGACTTCGCTCTCTACACTGCTTCGCTCGAGTCGCCGTGCACGCTGCCCCAGCGGCCAATGCAGCAGCATGCCTACGCGCCGCTGCCAGCCACCGGCTCCGCTGCTCCCGCCCCATCTCCTCGCCAACAACGCCTCTCGGCCCGCACCCTTGTCCTCGCTGCAGCTGGCCTAACCGTTGTTCTGCTTGCTTCGCTGCATGGATCGACTCGTCAGCGAGTGATTGCGACGGCGACGAGCCTCTGGCCGGCGGAAAAGGTGGACGAACGGGCGAGGATGGTGGCGCGGTACGAGGAGATGCTGGCGGGCGTCGTGGCGGAGCCCGTAGGGTCGCCCGATCGATGGAGCGAGTACCTCGTACAAGGCGAGCAGTACCTCGTCACCAACTTTTTCGGCGGGCAGAGTAAGCCTGCGAACTTGCCTGCTTTTCCCTCATCTGCTCGCACGCTCAGGCTTTGTTCCCGCAGCCAACCAGCTATTCCACAAGCTCTATGCTCTCTACGCTGCGCGTGAGCTAGGTGCCGTTGCGCTGCTGTACGCTTCATGGGAGCTGTAGCTTCTCGCACGAAACTGATATTGGTCCTCCAGCCCGTCCTTCGTCGCCATCCACTTTTCAGGCCACACTTATCGACCGATCGACACAATTTACGACATGCCCCGCTTCTACGACTTGGCAGGCGTCCGTGCCTTCCCGCTCCGGCGCATCTCGGTCGACGTTGGCGAAGGAATTGCTGGGCGGGAGCTTCTCCGGATACCCTGCTGGACCTTCGCTGCGTACACGAAACCAGATGCGACCTGGCTACCTCCTCCTGCAGCGTCGCTGAGCGAGTACGGCATCCACCTCGACTACTCGTGGCCCGATCCCGACGCCATCTCAACCCCGGCTGGCCAACCAGTCGCCTTAGACGAGGTTCTCACTTTCCTCTCAAATCGCACACATCAGACGAGCTGGATCGAGCAGAACCGGGTGCGCCGGCTTCCGGACAACCCGCCGCACACTTTGCCCATCTTCGATGCGGCCAACATCCCGCCTCTTGCGCTTGACAATCCGGTGCAATGCGTCGACGCACTCTTCTACGTGCGCTCTGATTGGTCGCGGATGTGGGACCAGATCGGGCAGCACCTTCATTTCGAGGCCGGGGTGCAGCAGGCGGCGGAAGAGTACTTGCGGATCCTACTCGACGTGCCCGAGGGACAGGACTTCCCGCCGTACATCTCAGTGCATGTGTGAGTGATCGGGACGGATCTGATGGTGGAGAGCGTTATTCACGCCGCGCTTGCTTGAACCTGCAGCCGAGGAACCGATTTTCGAATCGTGCACGGCTGTAGGTGGCCCATTTTCGCCCTCTTGAGAATCAGGAGGACCACTTCGCTGATCGGCCTTCTCGAATTACAGCTATTCCCTCGCCGACCTTCGTCGACAAGGTAGCGGAAGTTCGCCAGCTCCTTGCAAAACGATCCGCGGCCGTCGAGTCGAACGCTACACGAGCCAGCACTCGGCGACAGTCGTCGAAGCTCGCGCCGGAGGAGGAGCACCCAGTCGTCTTTACGACCGACGAACAGCCGACTTCTGCGATCTGGCGAGAACTAGAATCTCGCGGCTGGAAGGGCGTCGACCACGTACGTCTGCCTAGTCTCGTTCCCCTCCGAACTCTGGCGCTCTTGACGTCTTTCCTGCTGCTGCAGACTCGCTTCAACACGACGCAGCGCTTCGACCCGTGGTATCCAAGCCTGATCGACGCGGCCATCCTCGCCGGTGCGCAAGGGATGGTCGGGACCGCGTTGTCGACGTACAGTTTCGTGAGCGGCGAGCGGGTCAAGTCGTGAGTCCACACTGTCGTCCATGTGCGCAGCCCCTGAGTTTTGCTAGCCGCGCTGACGAGCGCCTCGTCCCTGCGCAGCTGGCAAGGGGGTGTGTACCTCGAAGCGAAGCTGTAGATCGCGAGAGCACGTCGGGTTGTTACCTGTAGCTTTTTTGTTTTTGAGAAGATTGATGCCCCCCACCCCACCAAGTCTCGAGCCGAGGAAAGAGAGAGAGAGAGAGAGAGAGAGGCAACAACTCGAAACCTCCGCAAGCGAGTCTAACTGAGCCGCGATGCAAGGGAAATCTAAACAGTACTTCGTCCGAGGCTGCGGCAGGCCTCTCGTCCCTGTACGAAATCAATAATAGTCCCAGTCCGCCGGGTATTTGCGACCGTAGATATCGGGGCAGACCGAGTCGCCCGTTCGTCCGAGTTGCGTTCGGAGGTAGCAGATGTGCGTGGTGAAAGTGGAATAGATGTTGCCTGCGAGAGCGAAGGGGGTGAGCTTGGGCGGTCGACGAGGGGAGCGGGGCGACACGAGCGCGGGAGGACGGAGCGGAACCCACCGACAAACTTGTCGGCCCATGCGCAGACCCGCTGCTCGACGGCTCCGACGCGCATAGACTCGCCGAGCTCGTCGTCGTAGAGGTGCTCGAACCAAGGCCGGTTGTACTCGGGCCAGAAGTGGACCTGGGGGAACTGCTGGCGGAAGACGTCGCGGAACGGGTAGCTGCCCGACTCGTCCGAGGTGATGTACGTGACGCGGTCCTTCTCCATCATCGTGCCGAGCATCTGCGCGAGCTCTTTGGTCGTCTTCTCGCCCTTGTGCACCGAGGGGAAGTCGCCTCGCCGGATGTGCGCGCAGTTGAACTTGGGGTTGCCGTGCTTGTGCTCGGCTGCCTCGGTGAGCTTCTTGGCGATGAAGCTCGCCGTGTTGCGGATGAAGGGCGCAGGCGTCAGGCCAGTGTACAGCAAGTCGTTGAACGCCTTGTTCTCGACCGGGTCGACAAACTTGTGGAAGCGGCGGAACGCGCTCGAGAGGCGGATCAGCGGCTCGTCCTGGTACGGCGCGAACCACGACTCGATCTCGCGGTCGGTCGCGCCGCGGTACTCGCCCTTGGCCTTGAACGTGACGAGCGGAACGCCCTTTGGAAGCGGGCCGAGGCTCGACGGGCCGATGTCGATGTGGAAGATGCGCTCGGGAGGATCGGGGAAGACGAGGTCGAGGAAGTACGACTCGCGGAAGTCCTGCACGCAGGCGGGGAGTCCAAGCAGAGCATCAGCACGAGGGCAGTAGGGGAAGGTCGACGCTCGCGACTCACGGGGAAGGTTGCGCTGAACGTGTCGTAGTCGAGGAAGTAGTCGAGGGTGACGACGACGGACTTGCCGTGGTGCGAATAAAAGTGTGGGAGGATGAGCGTGCGTCCGAGGATCTTGGCGATGGCGAGGGCGGCGCGGAGCGAGTTGCGCTGGTTGTTCCAGCCGTTGTTCGGCGTCGAGGGGTCGTAGAAGGCAAGGTACTTGCGCTCGGTCGTGTCGTAGTACTCGGGCGGGTCCTGCGTCCACATGCCGATCTCTCGGAAGCGGTACTCCTTCGTGAACTTGCCGTCGACCCAGTTGTTGTGGATGCAGAACGGCTCGACACCGGCGCGAGTCGGCAACGCGCGCGCAAAGTACTGGAAGCCGTTGGGGAAGAGGGTCGGGTCGAGGATGCGGTAGTGGATGCGGAGGACGTTTTCCTGGAGGATCGTGTTGAGGAGGTGCTGCTCGCGGCGGTGCGGGTTCTCGGCGACGGTGCGGATGAGAATGTCGTAAAAGTCTGCCATGCGCGGCGTCCCGCGCGCGTAGAACAGACCCGAGTTGACAAAGTCGCGAAAGGGCGCGGCCGGGTCGCGCTCGGTGAAGCCTCGACGGCCGTCCGACTGGATCTCGTACTCGTAGTCGCCGTTGAAGAAGTAAGGGAACGGGTTCTTGACCCAGATGACGTCGAGGTCGGACTGGAGGATGTTGAGGCCGCCGCGGAGCGCGGTCGAGATGACCGAGCAGCGGCGGTTGACGACACGGCGGAACCCGTCCGACTTGTACGAGTCGGACCCGCCGAGTGTCGCCACCTCCTCGTCGATGTACGAGTAGTACGGAACCTTCTCCTCCTCTGCCCAAGCGACCGTGTCGGCGTCCATGGCGATCAAGACAAAGTTGTCGATGCCGGCCTCGCGGACAAAGTGGACAAAGTTGCGGACGAGGTCGAGGTAGTTGCTCGTTCCGAACGCGAGCATGACGTTGTTCGTCTTCGAGTTGGCGACGAGCTTGAGGGCGGGGAGGAGCGTGCGCTGGAGCGGGTTGTCGGCGAGGGGCGAGACGACGAGCTCCTTCGATGCGGACAACTCGAGGGGCTCGGTCCCGTTGTGTCCTGCCGCGTCGCTGTGGACGAAGAACGTCCACGGGTTGGCGCGGCGGAAGACGTCGAGGGCGAACGACTGCGGCCCGAGGTTCTGGATCAAGTCGGTGTAGACAAAGTTCTTGAGGACGCGGCGTCGGAGGGCCTCCTTCTCGGGCGAGCGGATGTAGCGCATCCACGCGAGGTCGAACGGCCACTTGCCAAACGTGCTCGCGCGGACGGCGTCGAGGAACTCGCCAAAGGCCGGGTCGCCCACGTTGTACAGCGCGTTGCCGTTGATGTGGTCGGCAATCTCTGCGCCGAGCTGGTGGCAGTCGTCTGCGGCGTTGGCGTGCGACGTCTTTCGCTGCGCGCAGTCGGGTCGGAAGGCGGACCCTCGGACCCAGAACGGCTCAGACTCGGCGACGACTTTCGTGAGCTGGTTGAGCCAGCCGGGCTGGACAGGTCGCGTGTCGGGCTCCATCATGAAGATGTGCGTCGTGCCCGGCGCGGTCAGGTTGCCGGACATGAGCTGGTAGAACTGCTCGTTCGGGCCGGCGACCCACGAGCTGTCGCGCGCGTCCGGGTCGTAGTGGTCGAGCTCGGGAGGGATCTCGGCGTTGATGAGGTGAAAGTCTGGACGGGGCGAGCGTTCCGCGGTGAGCGACGGCGGGGAAACGAGAAATGACCCAACAGTCGACTCGGGGGCGCACCTTGGAAGCATCGCTTGGCGCTGCTCGGGAGCGCGGCGACTGCGGCGTTGACCTCGCCCGTGAGCTGGTCGGAGGGGACCTTGTTGGCGTAGAAGTAGAACGACGGCCGTGGATGGGGAATCGACCGGAGACAAGGCGGGAAGTCGTGCCACAGTCGGAGGTTGGCAGCGACCTTGGATGCGTCGCCCGCGGTGAAGGGCATGACGACGGCGAGCAGGGTGGCGTCGTGCTGCGCGAGGTCTGCTGTCGGGTGGTCGCTGCTCGCGCGGCGGTACTGGAGGATCGTGGCGACGAGGATGCAGAGGGCGACGAGGGTCCATCTCCGTCTGTAGACTGGCTGCATGGCTGTGTGCGACAGCGGTGGCGGGCGGGCGGGCGAGGCAGCTGCAGCGTAGCGCCGTGACGACCGCACCGGCTGGCGTGCGAGGGAAAACGCGGGCGGGAGAGAACAAGTGAGCGATCAGACAAACGACGCACTCGCGCGCAACTCCCGCCGAGTGCCCTGGCTCAGCCTGGCTCTGGCTCTGGCTCTTCGCTCCGTTCCGATCATGCGCCCTTGCCTTCTCGAAGCAGACGCAGACGCGGCCCAGACCTCGACCCCATTGTAGCTATGCCAACCTCGCTGCGGGACCTGCCCTTCGAGCTGCTCGAGCACATCCTCGACCTCGCCAGCGCACACCGCGACCTCGACTCGCCCGCCTCCGCCCGCCTCCGCAATGACTTTCTCCGCGACTGCTCGCTCGTCTCGCGCTCGTTCCGATGTCCCGCCCAGGCTTGCCTGTGGGCAGCGGTGAGGGTGCACAACCCGCACACCGCCAAGAAGGTCCTCTCGAGCCCTGTGCTCGGCATGTACGCGACAGCGAAGCTCGACCTCGCCGGCGTGCATGCCGGGAACGAGGGGCTGAGTGGGACCACGGCCGCGCGCTTGCTCGCCAAGATCAGGGGCGTGCGCTGGCTCAGGCTCGCAGACTTTGGCAGGCTCAGCGCGCGCGTTCTCCAGAACGACAACGTGTCAGGTGTGCCTCCGCTTCCCCTCGTCTCTGCCAAGTCTCCCTCTCGCTGACGTTCGCGTATCGGACAGGCCTACAGACGCTCGTCTTGATGACTGCCTTCCCCGACAAGCCGAGCGTCCTGTCCTCGCTCCGCTTCCCCTTCCACCTCCGCGTTCTCCACCTGTTCAATCGCTCCTACGGCCCGTCCATCCTGCCCATCCTCTTCTCCGCCTCTCGGTACTCGCTCACCTCTCTCACCCTCCTGACCAACTCGACCTCCGCTTCGTACCCCTCGCTCACAGCCGCCTTCCCCTCCGTCGCTCCCAACCTCCGCTTCCTCTCGCTCCAGCACCGAGCCTCGCGCGACCTGACCTCGCTCTTCTCGCTTCTCACGAACCTGACCCACCTGGAATGTCACTTTGCCGTCGACCTCGCCGCAACTCTCGACTCGCTCCCTCGAACCGGGCGACTCTCCACCCTCTCGCTCGAGTTGGACTACAACCTCCTCGACGTCGCAAACGTCCTCACATCGCGCCTCGACGGACCCGTCTTGTGCAACCTGCGCGTGTTGCGCATCCCCCGCGCACCATTGAGGGACGAGTTTCGAGAGTTTGGAGGACAGCCGTTGTTGGACAAGTGCGCGGAGAAGGGCATCACGGTCGAGATTGCACAGGTCGTGGCATGGCGAACGAGGTTGTTTCCCTAGACTTTTAGCTTCTTCTTTCTTTTGACTCGTCGCGAGATACGAGGTGGCGAGAGAGAACGACGGTTGGGCAGCACGATCACACCCTACCCTGCGAGCGCCTCTCGACCCCCGGACTCGTCTCCTCGACTCGCTCTTACAACTTTGCCTCGACCCTCTGAACCTGCGTCTCCGGCACCCTGACCTCTCTCACGACACCCGTATCCAAATCCCTCCTCACGATCGGTCCCTCGCCGCGACTCTTGTCGAGCCGGCTCTTGTCGCCTGTGAAGGACCACAGGCGCACGAGGTGAGGCGGGAGGGTGCGAGTGAGAGCTGAGACAATCCAGTTGCCGGTCAGCGGTAGGAACTCTGCGTGAATGCGGCGGCGGCGGCCGGAGGAGCGAAATCAGCCTGGTGCTTGGCTCGGCTCGAGCGAGAAGAGAGAGAGAGAGAAGGGCAGACGGACTGAAGGCGTGGCCGCTTCCGCCGGCGGCGACGAACAGCGAGGGATACGTCGGGTGCCAATCGAACAAGAAGTCTCCCGACTCGCGATCCGAGTACCTGCGCAAACCGCTCACGTCAGGTTCGCCCGGCGCGAGAGGGGAGCGGGAAAGGGTGTCGCACCAACACAACCTCGTCTCGGCAACCTCCTTCTCCGCCAATTCCGGGTGTACACGTCGCATCCCTCGTCTCAGGGCGTCGAGTGCGACCGGCGGGATCTGCTGCTTCTCGTAGCCAGACGAGAGGGTCGTGCGAGGGAGCGAGGGAAAGGTGCCGGACGGAGCGAGCCAGCCGCGGTCGTGGATGGCTGAGAGAGTCCAAGTGTGTCAACTCTACTCGTCAAAGGAAAGGCAAGGAAGAGGACGGACCCATCTTGACGATGCCGTCCTTGTTGGGCTGCGAAGCGAAAAAAAGTCAGCGTGCCTTGCGGCGATGACAGGTTGCGCGGGCGTACAGGGAAACAGTAGCTGCGGGAATCATGGACGTCAGCGCCACCATGTGCGCAGCGAAGGAAGTGGAGATGACGCACAATCCAGTGTCCATGAAGAGCGAAACCTGCGGGGAGGCAAGCTTGTCAGCCGACATCTTCCTCCTCCAAGCAGGCCTGGCCTTACAGGCATGTCCTTGTGCTTCTCCGCCTCCTCCTTCGACAGCTGTACCGTCGCGACCGTCTGACCCGTCGGCAAGCAATTTGTCGCCAACTCGGGCAACAACTTGGGCGTCCAGCTCCCGCACGCGACGATGACGAAATCCGCCCTGTACTCGCGCCCATCAAATGCCTGTGCGCCCTTGACATCCGAGCCGTTCGGGCCGGGACAGATGATGAGCGACTCGGCTTCGCCTGAGACGAAGGCCACGCCGAGTTTGCGCGAGAGGGTGACAGCTTCGACGACTGCGTCGCGAGAAGCGGCCCATCCTCCGACCTTGTTCTTGTCTGCAGATGGCGATGCATCAGCAGAAACCCGAGGAGAGAGCGAAAAGTCGAGCGGGACTTGCACGCGACGTCCCCGGAGAACTCGCCCGTCTCGACGCTGGGCGGATAGAAGCGCTTGATCCCTTCTGCACGCTCCAACAGCCCAACGTCATCCTCCTTGTTCAGCTTGTGGCTGTTAACGACGTAGCCAGCCTGAGGATCGCGTTCGGCGGCCGCGACGACAACTCCACACTCGTGGAAGTGCTTCCTCCAACGCGGCGTCCGCCATTGCTCGATAGCTTCTATCGCGAATGACTGGTAGAGCGGATCGGCGTAATCTGCGCGGACAATCTGGGGGGAAGCGAAGTGAGCGCGGCATCGAGACGGTGAGACGAGGCGTCGGTTGCCCACCTTGTTGTAGTCGCTCGACGCGGCATCGACTGCAGGCGGTTCCGCGCCCCGCTCGAGCACCGTGATCAAGTCTCCGCGTCCCCGATACGGTCCTTCTGCGAGCGCGAGCGCGGCCGTCGAGCCGAATTCGCCGCCGCCGACGATGAGCACGGTCGCAGGAGGAGCAGGACAGGCCATGGCTGGCGGGTCTCGACGTTGAGCCTGAGCAGTGTCGAGGTGAAGAAGAACAGTCGGCACGGGTCGGCAAGCGGCGGCTTTGGCGAGGAGGGAAGATGAGGCCGCTCGTCGCTCAATGGCCCCGCTAGGATGCCTGCACGTCTGTCGCTGGTGTAGGAAGCAGACTCAGAACACCGTCGAGTCCAGCAGCAAGACTGTCAAGACGCGATGAAGCAGAGAGAACCAACGCTCACACCTCCACGCTTGCCAGCTGCTCGAGCGAGATGGTGCAGCCACCAGGCCCACCGCCAGTCCCGCCTCGTCCTATAATGCCACCGCCCATCCCGCCACGTCCAGGCGCCGCGCCGCCAACTCTCGCTCCTCGTCCTGCTGGTCCACCCGCCTTCCCGCCAGTCGTGAGGGGTAGGCTGCTAGCAGATGGGTCGGAGGCAACGTCTGGAGTGCTCAGCAAAGGCGTCAAGTGGCAGGCGAGCGGAATTTTGGAGGACGGGTGCAAGTGAGTTGCTTTGGGCACGAAGCGAAGGAGTGGGTCGCGAGTCGCTGGGAGAACCGCTGACGCTTCTCTTTCACAGTATGCAGGGCCAGGATATCATGATTGCGAGACCTGTGACGATTCACATGGGAGGGCCAGGCGAGTCCCGATTGTGCTCGTTCTCGCTCCCCAGCAGCGAAAACTGATGCCTTGCGCTCACTTTAGGTCTCTGCGCAGACGCGAAGGGTCGGCAACGAACAGAGATCCTGTCCTGGCCTCCAGCAGCGGCGGGCGAGACGTGGATCTAGTGCGTCTCGCTTCCTCTTCGTCGACCTTCGCAACTTCTGCTTGCCTTTTTCTCGCTCGAAAGCGTATCGACTGCTTCACCCGCAGCAAATGGCGCTTCCACCTATCTCCTTCGCTACCGACCTCCTCGAGATTCTTCCACCTGACCCAGCTCCTCTCGCGCGAACAAGGCGGCTTCGTTGTTGCTCTTGGACTCGTCAATGGCAAGATCAAGATCAGCTCGGTCCTGCCGACGCTCGTCGGTAGCGACGGACAACCTGTACCGTTGCCGGAGATGCCGGCGGAAGGCTTCTGGGGACGGACAACGTACCATCGCATGGCCGTCAAATGGGGTCCAGGAGGATCTGTGGACTGTGAGCCTACTTCGCTCACAACGCTCGAAGGACCACCACACACTGACAACGTGATCGCTCACAAGACACGATCCAGGACGACGCAACCCTCGCGCCGCTCCTTCGCTACGCCGTCTCGAACGTCGGCGTTCCCGCCCAAGGCTCGATCAAGACGGGCTTGTACCGCGCGCACGTCTGCAGCGCAGCGACAGCCGTCGTTGGCGACTTTGAATTCAAGCGGCGGTGACTTGCGTTCGAAGCGGGAGCGTTTCGGAGGACGCCTGCTGGCCAGGCTATGCAAGCGAATCCATCCCCCAAGCTGCGTGCAGCAGCAGTCACGAGGCGAGAGTGACAGCGACGCTGTGTATTTTTGCGAACAGGACACACGACTGCTACGAAACGACAACCAGGGGCGGGAAGAAAGGAAAAACCAATAGCGTCTACCGAACCTGCGGCCTGGGTGGTGGAATCTAAGGGGTGCTAGGTAGATACATGGCATTGGATGGAGCAGAGAGAATCAGGGGCGGAGACGAGACTCGGGGCGGGCGAGGCTCAGTCGCGGTTGCTGCGCTTGGCCTTGTGAGGCGCGAGTACATGTCAGCTGTGTCCGGTTCGAACGAAGCGACGAACAGGGACGCACGCCCTCAACATCGGCCTCAACCATCTCCTTGACGAGCTCGTCGAAGGTGACCTGACGCTTCCAGCCCTGCAGAAAGTGCGTGTGAGCGACCTAGTCGATACGGTGCAAAGCGTGACGCACGAGGATCTTCTCGGCCTTGGCGGGGGTGCCATGGAGGAGGTCGACCTCAGCAGGACGCTACGGAGAGGCGCGAGGGTCAGCAAGTAGCGTGAGGAGCGAAGGGAAGAGACGGGAACTCACGAAGTACCGCTCGTCGACGCGGACGAGGACCTTGCCAGTCGCCTTGCACTTTCCAACCTCGTTGACCGTGTCGCGCTCGCCCTCCCAGACAATGGTGGTGCCGACGATCGCGAACGCCTTCTCGACAAACTCGCGGACGGGGTGGGTCTCGCCAGTCGCGAGGACAAAGTCGTCGGGCTGGTCCTGCTGGAGCATGCGCCACATGCCCTCGACGTAGTCGCGAGCGTGTCCCCAGTCGCGCTTGGCGTCGAGGTTACCGAGGTACTGCGCAAATAGGCGAGGTTAGCTTTCGCTCGACGTGCTGCACGAGTCGGGAAAGCGCAAACGCACGAGGCAATCCTGCTGGCCGAGCGAGATCTCGGCAACAGCGCGCGAGATCTTGCGGGTGACGAAGGTACGACCACGGCGGGGCGACTCGTGGTTGAAGAGGATACCGTTCGAGGCGTGCATGTCGTACGACTCGCCTGAACAGCACAAAACAACGTCAGCGATGCGGACCTCGCGAGGTGGAATGCTGTCAGCTCACGGTAGTTCTTGACAATCCAGAAACCGTAGAGCTTGGCAACACCGTAAGGCGAGCGAGGGTAGAAGGGAGTCGTCTCGGACTGAGGAGTCTCGACGACCTTGCCGTAGAGCTCAGAAGTCGAGGCCTGCGAGAAGCTCTTCAATTGAACGTTTGGTGGGGCGAAAGCAAGATTCAGGCCCACCTGGTAGAAGCGGATGTGGTTGGTCAAGCCGCAAGTGCGGATGGCATCGAGGAGACGGAGGGTGCCGAGACCGTCAACGTCGCCCTGTTCAGCGCAAGATCGACGTCAGTTGAGTGCTGTGAAGGGAAGGACGGTCGGTGCGGCGCGACTCACAGTGTACTCGGCCATGTCGAACGAGACCTTGACGTGGGACTGGGCGGCAAGGTTGTAGATCTCGGTAGGCTTGATCGAGGCGATGATAGAGACGAGGTTGGTCGTATCGGTCAAGTCTGCATGAGCAACCGCGTACGGGTCACGTCGAGCAGACGGGGGAGGAAGACGGAACAAGCGTACCGCCATAGTGGAGAACCATCTTGGGGCCTGTGCGGGCGTCGTGAATTGTCAGTCACGATGGCTCGAGTAACTCGTCGCGCGTCGTCAATCTCGGGAGCGCAGGGAGGAATCGCTGAATGAGGCCGGGCAGCGAACGGTGCTCTCGAAGCAGCAGACTTCAGACTTACGCTCGTGGACATCCTTGTAGAGGTGCTCGATGCGGCCAGTGTTGAAAGACGAAGAACGACGGATGCTTCACGGGAGAAGCGACGCTCGTTAGAATGAACTGTGGCGATCGATCACCTCCTCCTGGAGGGGGGGAGGGGAGCGGCAACTGCTGTCGTCAAACGTGAACGCACATGCCGTGAACCTCGTAGCCCTTCTCGAGGAGGAGCTCGGTGAGGTACGAGCCGTCCTGACCGGTGATACCTGCGGCAGAGAGGACGTCAAAAGAAGTCAGTGTCGTGTCGAGGTGATAGGGATCGCTCTCTCGCCGACACCCGCGCCGGCAGCTCCAGGACGCGACTGCCTGCACACAGGATGGCGGCAAGGACTCACCGGTGATCAAAGCGACCTTGCGCTTGAAGTACTCGGTGGGCGAGAGCTCGGTGCCAGCGATGGGAGCGTACGCGGGAGCGAAGCGTAGGGCAGAGTCGCCGTTGCTGCGTCCAGTGGCAAGGTCGTCGGACATGGTAGGGGTGTGTAAAGTAGCCTTTGTCGAGAGAGGGGAGCGGGAGGAGGAGGAAGGAGGAGAGCGAGGACGCGGAAGGAAAGCGGGCGGGACCAAGCGACGCGCGCGAACGCGTTGCAGGATCGTCTCGCTCGTTCGTCCGGGAAGAGCTGGGCCTAGATCCAAATCCGGAAGGTTCTCCCGCCGGGAAAAGTTGTCCCGTGGGCGAAGCGGGAGAAAGCGAACGAAAGCGCTGGGTAGTATTGGTGGCAATGCACGCATGCGTCAGGGAGCGGCACACAGATCTATAGCGAACAACAGATCACGCAAAAAACAACTCGAGGAATTCTACAGCGGGAGGCCCGCGAAGCACTGGACGTCCTCGTCCGGCCGCATCGAGAAGTCCAGCTTCGGCGGACACTGCAGGCAAAACTTGATGTCGTCTGCAGCGCCGCCGGCGTCGTGGGTCGCCAGCGGGGACGAAGGAGAGGGAGGGAGGCGTCGTTGCCGTTCGATGGCGCGGTTGACGGCAATCTGGAAGATCATGTCGTCGCTGCAGTGCAAGCGCAGGTCAGCACAAGCGCAAACGACTACTAGAAATGCTCCGGACATACACCGGTGAACAAGAATGCATGCCTTCGTAGTCACACTTGGTATGCCAGTGGAAGGTCGCACTGTGGTTGAGCGAGAACTCCATCGCGTCAAACATGCCGCCGCCCAGTCGCGAGCTGTGAAGCGAAGAGAATCAGCGAGAGCGGAGGAGACGCGGAGAGAGAGAGAGAGAGCGCTGACGCACATGTCCAAAGCATCGACGTTCGCTTCGGGATTACTCGAGGCGTAGACGGCGATATTACCCGCTTCTTCGTGGTTGTACGGCACCTCGGGCGAGTACGTGCGGAAGGCTGCGGCAAAGGTTCCGCTCCACGACGGGCCGAGCCACCGCCTGTAGAGCGAGAGCATGTCGTAGTCCGAGTGAAAGTTGTCGTTCGACTCCCACAAGACGAGGTCAGGGCCCCTTCCTCCACGCTCCCGCCCCATCATCCCCAGCATTTTCTCCGTGTTGGCGAGGTAGTCGCCGCCGCCGCAATGGAGCGCGCCCACTTCCGTCGCGCACTGCTGGCGGAAGTCGAGGTAGGAAACTCGCATCTTGGCAGACTCGGCGGAGAGGCGTCCCCAGCACTTCCAGAACTGCGACGTCGGCGCAGAGAGGTTGGCGGCGAGAGAACCGAAGACGTGATCGACGCCAGCGAAGAAGATGCCTCGCCAGACGGACGTTCCGACGAGGGCGATCCACAAGTCTTGCTGCGCAAGTTCGCTGGCTGTGTATATGCGGTACATACAGTCGCGAGGCACCCACACCCAGCCGTAACGCGTACAGGCGAGCGGCGTGTCTTCGCAGCGGACCCAGCGTCCCAAACCTCCGCCCTCGTCGCCTCGACATCGCTCAGACGGGAGGGCAAGTTCTCGACGCCCATCGCCGCGCGTGCGAGATCCGTCTCGACGCAACACCGTCACGTTGTACGCATCGAGCCCGAGCGGCAGCCAGTACGCGTACGGCATGCCCACTTGGACCCGCCCAAAGACTTCCGCTCGCAGTTGATACTCGCCTGCGTCGAGCGCCGTGTACCGTACCTCGTAGCGACCTCGGCCGACGTACGAGACGTCCGCAGCGAAGCGAGCCGGGCCTTCGAGCCAAACTGCGATGTCCTCCGTCGACTTGAGCGGCGGGTCGCCGGAGCCGTCGAAGTCGATGTGGAAGACGGCCTCGCCGTCTTGTTGTGCGGAAGTCAGCCCAAGGCCGGTTAGTCGACGAGGAGGGACTGTCGAGTTGGCGAGACCGAAGTGCTGGTGCGGGCGAAGAGGGAGGGCGCGGCCGGTATGGCTCGTCCATGCCAGGCGGGTCGCGGGGAAGACGGTCGCAACAACGAGTGACGAGACGACGACCAAGAAGCCGACTATGGCTGTCCGCCGATCCCATCTCTTCGACGTCTTCGGGAGAGTGAACGGCGAGGTCGTCGAGTCTGGGGATAGCGGAGGCTCGACTGCTGCGTTCGCGACATCGTCGTCAGACGCGTTTGATAGCGGCGTGTAAGCTGCCGAAGACGCCTCTGGTGGCATGGCACTCTGGGAACTGGCGCAGGTCAGCATGCAGCTCGAAAGGAGGCGCGAGGCGAGAAGCGGGCAGAGACCGACCAGGTTCCGGAGTGGTTCGCGAAGCGACCGCGTTTGGTCAGTTGGTGCTCTGATCCTGCGGTTCGCAGACGGTAAGTCGGAGGGCGACGCTGACGGGAGATGCGTTGGCAAAGGGATGGATATACGCGAGCGAGGCTGCGGTACCTTGTGCGGGTTTCCGGCGGGAGGACAGCACGGACAGCGAAGAGATGGGCCTCGGGTCTTGACTTGAACTTTTCATACGAACAAGCGTGTCTCGCGGATGCCGAACCGTGTCAAGAGCCAGCCAACCGCATCCTGGAGCAAGCGACCTTCCCAACTCGCAGCTGCCTTCGAGCCTGTCATCTCCTCAGACTTCGAGACGCTCTCCACAAGGCAGGCTGCCGGGAAGAAACAAGATCTCACAGCGCGACGACAGGCCTCGGGTGACCCAACGTCCGGGTGCCTGGCCATACGCGGATCTCTGACCAGCACGAGCAGCAGCGTTCCGAATATGTAGTCTTTGCTGTCGCAGTGAGAGAAGGCGGATGAAGAGAAGGTCAGGGCTTCGCGCTGCGTCTGGCTTATACAGCATGGCCACCAAGCGGTGCGCTGGAGAGGAAGCGAAGCGGGTGCGAGTAAAAGCTGTCCAGGGAGTTCAATGCTGCATAATGGTCAGCATGGCCGAATGTTCAGAGAGAGAAGCGCCGCAGGAAAGACTCGACGAACGAGGGGACGAGAGACCTGCTTTGCGCAAAGCCCTGGGTCCTCCTCGTCCGGCCTCAACGCAGAGTTGAGACTCGGTGGACCGTGCGGGCGAATCATGCAGTCGCAAGAGCCACGTACAGACAAGTGAGCGGGTTGTCCTCGCGCTGCGCGCTGCACCCAGTGCTCCAGATTCCTCTTCTTCGCCTCACACATCGCACATCGCCCCTTCGGTCGGGCAAGATCTTGCCCACTGTTGGCCCCCGCCGCGATCCGTCTTGATGGTCGGTCGAGTTCGAGCGGAAGCCAGCGGGCGTACTACTCGCCTGTTGCCCGTGAATGGGAGACTAAGATTGGAGGGAAGCGGCAAGGAGAACGGCCCGGTGCGGTATCCATCTCGCCGTCGTCTGTGCTGTTTGCGCCCTGCTGCAGAGCAGACATGCTCGTCGAACCCCTGCCGCTGCTTTCCCCGCGTCGCCAGCTCCTCGACGCCCGCCTACCCTTTCCACACCTCTCCTCATCGTCGTCGCCCGACGCTCTCGCAATCCACCTCGCCAGCGCTCGCGGTGCTCGAGGAGGGTGCGCGTGAGCTGGGGGACGTGCTGCGATGGTGTAACACGGCTGCAAAGCCCAAGGAGGAACATCTGGCGCCTCTTCTCCCTAACGGAACATCCGCGGACGGTTTAGCTCCCTCCCCTTGGCTCGCACTTGCTAGGACACTTTTTGTCTTTTGGTTACTGAAGGCTCGACACGAATGAGGAGCATGCCCCGCTCTACCGCCCCGAGCTCTGACAAAGAGGCGAAGTCGAGGGACCCGCTTTCCAGCCGTCGCTCTTCCTCGTTCCGACTTTCGCCATCTGACGCTCCCTCATTGCGTTGCTACGATGCATCAGACGACGGCGCGTCATCATCCGATCTCTCGGACGACACGGAGGAGGGCCTGGTCGACAGGGAGCCTGGCGAAGGAGTCGGACGGAATCACTCCCCCGTCGTGTCAATTGGTGCACGCCAGAAGGGCGAACAGGTCATGCACAGTGTAGGGAAGGCACTGCTGAACAAGGTGACGTTGCGCGGACTGCACCCGGACGAGGTGAGCTCCTTCCGATTGGCTAACTCGGCTCTAATCGTCTCGAGCTGTCCGTGCTGTTGTCTCCCTCCACCCAGCAGGCATCGGACGACCCAGAGAGGGCGCACCTTACGAACCTGGAAGCCCAAGCCGCCACCCATCGCAAGAAACGCGGGTCTTGGTGGACGCCGCTTCCGACAGCGCACAAAGTCCTCATCGTCTGCTCCGTCGTCCTCTGCGTTGTCCTTGCAACGGTCGGTATCGTCGTTGGCGTCGTCGTTGCGAGGCGTACGGGGGAAAGGAGCGCGCTTGAGAAGGCGGATCCAGGAAGCCAGCTCCGGGCGGACGAGCGGTGGATCGCCACGCAAGGTTCTCAGGCGCAGGCGGACCTCGCCGCCCATGCTGGTCCAAGTGCCGAGCTCAGCAGTGCCGCACTGGATTCAGCGCATTACGTCGGCGGTCCACTTCAACCTCTTGCATCGCCCGTCGGCGATTCCGACACGAACAGCAAAGCAGCCGCTCTGTACTCGCGCTTTCCTGAACTCCTAACGCTGCTCGACGGCAACCACAACTGGCAAGGAAACGTTTCGAAGGCTGAGCCCCAGTTGCTCCCGACTCTTGCGCAAGGACAGCATCCGAAGGTGACTCTAGCTCGAATGTCCCATTGAAGCTCGCTGACGTTTCTTGCTGCGCAGTTCGCGTATCTCGGCTGTTCCGATTCGCGCGTGCCAGACAGCGTCTTTGCTCAAAGGCCCGGCGAGATTTTCGTTGTGCGCTACCTCTCCCGCTTCTTCTGCGCTCCTTAGCACGCCCTCTGGTAGCGCACTCGCATACTGACCTCTCTTATTGCCGTCCAGACGCGCAATGTCGGTGAGACGACGGGTCTTGCAGGACGTATCCGAGCTGGCATGCTGACCGCTTCTCCGACCTCGCAGGCAATGAGTACATCGTCGACGACCTGAGCAGCGAGACGGTCATTTCGTACGCGATCGCTCATATCGGCGTACAGCACGTCATTGTGATGGGCGAGTCTTCCTTCCGTCCAGCGAGGTCTTGAGGAACTGCCCTCTAACGTTCTTGCGCAGGTCACACAAAGTGCGGCGCCGTACAAGCTGCCATCACCAGTCCGAGAAAAGCAATCATTACGGATATGGACGAGACTCGTATCGACGTGAGCCTCGCCATTCCCAGTTCCTCCCGCCTTCCGAGCCTGACGTTCAGCTCACTGTTCGCAGCAGTGGATCCGCCCAATTCGCTCACTGTACGCTGCGACAAACAGGACGGAAGTCGTTTCCTTCCGCGAGGCGCATCACGACGCCGAGACGATCACGGCGGAGGACGTGACGGACGATGTCTGGAGGTACGTTCGGAAACCTCGTCATCTCACAAGGGGAAGTGCCGAGACTCCATCTCCATTGCAGGGCGATGGTGGAGGAGAATGTCAAGATAAACGTCCAGCGACTGGCGCAGGATGCGTCCGTCCAGCATGTTCGTTCTTCAGCTCCTCCGTCTCCCTAAAGAGGAAGAGACTCGCTGATTTGGTGGACATCTCGCAGGTTTGGTACCTCTACGAGCAACAGCCGTCGACGCAGAATGCGCAACAACAGCCGCCTACCTCGACGACTACTCCGTCCGCCCCGCAGAGATCAACGCATCTGGTCGACCCGCTGCGTCGTGCGTGAACTGCAACGCCTCTCCCCGCCGCGTCGAGACACTAACATGCCGGTCGACTAGCTGTCACTCGTCGTGCGGAAAACAAGAAGCCGACGGAACTCTGGTGAGCCTTCTCCGCCCGGCAGCAACGGCCCTTCCGGCCCTTCACTTTTTCTTATCGTGGCTGTGTTTGACAGTACACTTGCCATGATGCTGCAGGATTCACGGCTGGGTCTACGACGTCGAGACAGGCCTCGTCGAAGACCTCGTGCGTTTCTTTTCCTCTACGTCGGGCTCATCTTCCATCGGCCTTCGCCCGCCGCTGACGCCTTTTTCCACGATTCCGTGATGTAGGGAGTCTCTGTCGGACCGCAAGGATCGCTAGAGCGCTAGATGGAGTCCTCCTCCCGCTCTTCACCTTTTCCCTTCACCCCCCGCGTGAAGGCGGCCGGTCCGGCTCTTGTCACTCGTACCATGCAACCCGCTTTGGGATGTATCGCGTCAATCCAGGCTGGTCTTCCAGGTGAGTTTCGAGCGAGGGTTGAGGTAACGAATGCGCACCCCAACAACGCTTGTCCGCAAAGATCTCACAAGCCTAGTAAAGCTGTCAGAGAGATGACCCGCTCATCGACGTCCTCGCGGGAGAGGAACGTCGACCCTTCTTCGTCGTCGATGTTCCCCGCCTCCTTCACGCTCCTCCTCCGCCCACTCACGCATTGCTGCTAAACGAGCTACGAGTGCCTTCAGAGCACAAAAAGAACACATTGCGCCACCTCACGCCGCTCGCACGTCGTCCCGCTTCCGCATTTCCCACTCGCCTTCCCATCGTCATATCCCCTTGACCCGTTTGCCCTCTCGCCCACCCGCTCGCCATGCTGCCGAACCGCCAGAAGGTCGACATCAGCGTGAGTGTTCACTCTTCTCGAACCAGCTCCAACGCCAGCCAGTCCCGTTGTCACGCCGTCGCGCGCAGTGATCTCACGCTCTCTCGAGGGTCACGTTGCACCGCATGAACTGACCTCGCTCGCGTGCGCGTGCGCGTGCAGTCGTTCTCTGAGCAGGAGAAGGAGCTGTTCCAAAAGTATGGCAAAGTTCCGGCCCACAAGAACCTCCTCGCCAACAAGCTCAAGGTGCGTTCTTCCCCTTCCGTCAGGCGGGGCAACCGGCGCTAGTGTCGAGAGGCCGCTTTGAGTGTCCATCAGCTGACGAGCTCGTTACGCTCAGGAGCGCAAATACTTTGACTCGGGCGACTACGCCATGTCCAAGGCGGGCGTTTCTCCCCCTCAATCCGTCGGCACGGCCATCCCCTCTCCGGCCGACATCCCTCACGCCTCTCCGCCGTCGAACCAGTCTGGCGCGCAGAACATTCCCGGCGCGTCGACGAGCCCGAATAGTGGTGGCTTTCATGGCGGGAGCGGCAGCCCCGGCAGCCCTGGAAGTGGAGGAGTCGGCGTCGGCGTGAGTCCGGGGACGTACGGCTCGCCCAGCAAGGAGCCGATCTCGATGCACCACCCGCACAGGTCCTGAGTCGGCTGCGGCGGAATCGTCGGGCGCGATCGCTTGAGGAGGACGAGGATTTGGAACGGAGGAAAGGGCGTCCAAGGAGCGGGCGCCGCAACACGTCGACCGAGTTCTTCCCCTCCCCTCTACACACCCGCCTTCTCTCCCTTCTGTCTCTCCTTCGGCAGGACTCGGAACTTCAAGGCTCAGGCTGCGTCGTCAGTCGGTCGTCTGTCGGATTTGTCGTCCTTACGGGATATCGCTCGCTCGTTCCTATTCCGGGCTCTCGCGGTCGTACCATCCCTCCTCTCTCCCTACTTGTACACAGCATAGTCCCGCCAATATTGACCCTCTTGTAACAAGTCCCCTCTTTCGCGCGCCGGCTGATGAGAAGTGAAGTCGGTCGAGAGTGGAACTTCGAGCTTGGGAGAGGGACTCGCTCGCTTTGTCTTGCACCGTTCTCATCGCTCCTTCGAACGCTTGCTGAGGCCATGGCGACCATTGCTACCGTCACGTCGACCTCGTCCACCTCGCAGGCGCCCCCGCCGCTGTGGAAACCCGCCTCTGTCGCCCCTCGCCAGCTCCCACCGCTCCCCGCCCGCCCCGACATCCCCGTCTCGTCTGCGCAGTGCGAGAAGGCGCTCAACGCGCTGTTGAAGCATGTCGAGAACGTACAGGAGAAGCGCGGCGAGGAAGAGCTCTTGGGCGAGCAGGAGGAGAAGGTCTTCCTGGTCGTCGGGTTGAAGCAGGCGCCGAAGCGCGAGACTCACAAGCCCGTCAGGATGTGCGTGCCACGTATTCCCCCTGCGATGCTGAAGTAGCCGCACTTGCTGGGCGTTCCGGTCTTACCCTCCTCCTTCCGCAGCCCCGTCCCTCATCCCGTCTTGAACCCCCGCCAGTCTCCCGTGACGCTCTTCGTCAAGGACCCGCAGCGAGAGTACAAAGACCTCATCGCCTCGTCCAACATCGGTTTCATCTCGCGCGTTGTCGGCCTCGACAAGCTTCGCAAGAAGCACAAGACGTACGAGGCAAAGAGGCAGCTTCTCAAAGAGGCGGACCTCTTCCTCGTCGATGACAGGGTAATGGTCGACGTCGGGAAGTGCTTGGGGAAGATGTGGCGCGATGCGAAGAAGTGCGTCCCGAGGGAAACCGATCGTTCCAACCTGTCCGCCTCGCTGACTCTGACTTTCCTCTCCGCAGGCAACCGATTCCTGTCGCGATTCAGCGCAAGGACTTGAAGGCGGAGCTTGAGCGAGCGATTGCGTCGACTTACATGAACGTGACCACCGGAACCGCCCTGTGCGTCCCGCTTCTCCTCGATTCATTCCAGCCTTTTCAGTACCTAACTCGGACTTGCACTCGCAGCTCCATCAAGCTCGGCACGACCGACCTCCATTCCGCCTCCGACCTCCTCGCCAACCTCGACGCCGTCCTCCCCTACATCGCCTCTCGCATCCCGCAAGCCCCTTCATCCTTCTCCAACATCCAGTCCCTGCACCTCAAGACCTCCACCTCTACCTCCTTGCCCATTTACAACGCACCTCTGAGCGAGCGGTTCGAGGGCACGGGATTGACGGCCGAGCAGGAGAAGGAGCGTGCGGAGAAGTTGGAGAAGAAGAAGGCTGAGAAGGAGGAGCGGAGGAAGAGGGCGGAAGAGCGCGAGGCGAGGAAGAAGGAGCGGAGTGCGACGAAAGATGGCCAGGGGCGGTTTGAGAAGAAGCGTGAGCGGGACGAGGAGGAGGAGGGTGAGGACGGAGAGGAGGTCAAGATTGTCAGGGAGAAGGCGTCTGAAGCGAAGGAGCCCAAGGCGAAGAAGGCGAAGAAGACCTCTGCGGCTCCTGTCGCCAGCAAAAAGGCGCTTGGCAAGAAGGCAAAGGCATGACCTCGCGTTACCGCCGCCTTTCGCTCTTCTCGTGTTTTCCTGTCTCCGTTCCGGTTCTATCGCATTGGCTTCCTTGTTGTGCAACATGTCACCTTTCTGGCCACCACCTCATCGCAGCGACCAGTGTCACCCTAACCCTCAATAACACGACCAGGAGACTGAACGTACGAGAAGCCGGCAAACTCGTTCTGATTCTGCGCCACAACGTCGAGTGAACGGGCGTGAGTGTCGGCTGCTCAGAGTCGAGCTACATCGTAGTTTCACTCGCAATGCTTTCTGTTCCGCTTGTCTTTGAGCGAGACGGCAAGTTTGAGAGACGCGATAACAGCTTGCGAAGGATGAGAGACCGCTACGATGCCCATTCGGCGGTATACGAGAAGCCGCTGAACTCGGACTGGTGGGCAGCGGTGAGGGTTGAGTGTACCGGCGTGAGCGTGGGCGCCTCGGAGGTGAATTCGGTATCAAAGTGTCGGACATCGGTAGCTGACGACTGTACGCGGAAACGAACGACAGGTCAGTCAAGGGAAGCAGGGGGAAAGTCAACGCCAAGGAGGGTATGGCGATGACCGTAGGAGAGCAGGACGCACGACGACCGGGTAGAACGGACTCGGGATGCGCTTGTGGAAGACGTCGTCCCAATTCGTGTCCTTGAAGAAGAGGTGGCTCTTGATCTCGGCAGCGTCGGCTTCGGTCGCTCCGAGACGGCGAGTCGGGTCCTTCGTCAGAAGCTGCGAGAGAGCGGATGAAGGTCAGCGAGAAGCCGATTTTCACAGGCGAAGGAAGGGGACAAACCCTTGTAAGGATGCTGACACTGTCCTTCGGCATATGAATGGGGTACAGCGGTTCGTCCTCCAAGATGGCGTCGAAGATCTCGTCTTCGTCGTCACCTCGGAAGGGCGACTGGCCGAGCAGCATCTCGTAGATGAGAACGCCGAACGCCCACCAGTCGACCGCGCGACCATACCGCTGCTCAAGAATGATCTCGGGTGCCATAAATTCGGGCGTGCCGCAGAACGTTGACGTCGTCTTGCCGAACCACATGTCCTCCTTGCACAAACCGTAGTCGGCAATCTTGATGTGGCCATCGAGCGTGAGGAGGATGTTGTCGAGCTTGAGGTCGCTGCGGGCGGGCGAAACCCTAGTCAGTGTGGGCCTCGGCCACGGAGAGAACCGTTTACAGCGCACCGGTACACGATGCCGTTCTTGTGGAAGTACTCAAGGGCGAGAAGGACCTCGGCCGCGTAAAATTTGGCCCGCCTCGGTGTGAATTGCTCGCGCTGAATGTGGAGCATGAGATCGCCTCCGGAGACGTACTCCATGACGAAGTAAATGCGGGTCTCGGTTTGGAAGCATGAATGGAGACCGAGGAGAAAGGGATGACGCTCGCGGGCGGCAGCGAGGAAGACGCGTTTCTCCGACTTGGTGCTGCGGGGGGGGGGGACACAAGTGTGAGCGCGGACCGCGACAGCGGAGTCGAAAAGTCAAGACACACGACTCAACCTCATCGTTCTCGATGATGAACTCCTTCTTCAGCACCTTGATCGCATAAAGCTGCGCGGTTCGCTTCTCCTCAGCGAGCATGACCTTGCCGAAGTTGCCTTTGCCGAGCACGGCGAGGAAGTTGAAGTCTTCGAGACCGATGCGGCGTTGGCGAGCGGGTTGAGGCGGCGCAATCTGTTGCTGCTGTACCGAAGGAGAAGCCGCGACAGGCGCGGCGACTTGCTGAGCAGATGGGCGGACGACCTGCTGCGCTTGTGGCGGCGTCGCCTGCGGTTGCGGGTACGCTTGCCCACCGTACACCGGCTGCTGCTCCTGCTGTAGAGGCGGAGGGATGCGGGCGGCGACGGGCTGCTGGTAGAGCTGGCCGGGCTGAGTCGCTGCAGGAGGAGCTGGCTGCTGGAAGCGAGGAGGATGCGGTTGCTGTGGTTGCTGGGGCGGCTGTGGAGGTTGCGGCTGGAAAGGCGCCTGCGGCTTCTGAGGAGCCGTTGCGGCCGACGGGTACGGCTGGGCTTGGGAAGGAGCCGGTGCGCCGTAAGGCTGCGGCTGCGGCTGCTTGTAAGGCTGGAAGGCTGGCGACTGCGGCTGGGACGGTTGATGAGGCTGCTGATGCTGCTGACCGGGTCGACCAGCGTCGCCCGCGTATCCGCCGAGGAGGGAGCCGATCGAGTCTCGCGCGTCGTTGCCGAAAGACGAAACTGTCGACGCCGACGAGTGTCGCGGCGGTGCCGAAATGACAGATTGCTGTTGCTCGGTCTGAAGCTGCGGCTGCCGCTGCGAATACGAGTCGAGCGTGGGAGGCGGAACCCGGTTGGCGGACGGCTGCTGCTGGTCGTTCGACAGGCTGAGCCGGCCAACTTCGGCCGGCAGCTGCTGCTGCGTACGCGAGTCGTACGCGGGCACGGGAGGACGCTGGCCGTAAGCCGAAGTTGGGGTTTGCGGCGGCGGCGGGATGGTCTGAACTCGCTCGGAGGGGATGGGCCGGGCTGCCGGGGTGAGCTTGGTGGCCCCTGCGCGTCGACTGCTGTTGATCGTCTTGATGTCCGAGAGGAGCTTGTTGGCCATCTCCATCGACATGCCGCAGAAGTCGGGGACGAGGTGGATGCAGTCGGTGTGGGCGGTGACGCCGCACTCCGAGCACTTGCGGGCGTGCTTCCGGCCGAGCGGGAGCACGAGACCGCAGTGGCAGCACCAGTTTGGCGAGATGTTCGTGATTGGTTCGAAGCGGTGAGGGATACGGTGGTTGATCTGCTCCTCGTCCTTGTCCTGCGGGCAGACCGTGCGTCAGTTCACGTCATACGAAGCTAGCGAGTAAGCGATATACCGCATCCGTGTTGCTCTTGGAGATGCACTTGGTGACGACTTTGTGGTAGCACTTGGCGTGGCAGGCGTACTTGCAGTCCTCGCACTGCATGCCGGCGCCCTTCAAAAGGAACTCGCCACAAAGCGCGCAGAGGACGACCGTGTAGAACTGCTTTTGGACAAATTTGTGGCCGTTCTGTTCGTGAACGGAGTCCTTGCGCTTGCGGACGGCTCCTTGGCGACCTAGACCGCCCGTTTCGTAAGGGCGTTTGCGGACGTTCGACTTGACTGCACGCCCGACAAGATGGTCAGCTCGAAGCTGAAGAGGTCGTGCGAGCTGTACGCACCAAAGTTGACGTGAAGCTGAATAGCACCCTCAGGTTCGACTGCGAACCAGGCGTCGATGCCTTCGCCCTTGAGGCCCGGTCCTCCGACGCCAAACGTCCCAGCGAGACTCTCCTCGCGATTAAGCCCCCCGACTGGAACATCGTTCATCTGCGCGCTGCTCCCGCTCCCGCCGCTTCCCTGCGTCACCCTCGCAGCCGTGACCCAGCCCGGTCCCGCCTCGGCACCCATCTTCTTCCGCCTCAGCTCCTCAACGATGTCGCTCAAGCGAAGCCAAAGCATTCCGATCGGAACGGGCGCTCCTTCGCCCGGCACCTTGTCGTAGATGGTGACCTCGGCCTCGTTCGCTTTGTCAACATGGATCTCGAAGTCCTCGTTCCACCGGTCGTTGCGCGAGCCGTGCGTGCGTGCTCGAGGCGTGTCTTCGACCTTGACGTAGATGACGGTCTCGGACGGGTGCTTCGACCTCTTCGGCTGGGGAGCGTGAGCGAGGTCACGAGCCGACTTGATCGTGATCTGGAGGGCGCCGGAAAGAGGTCGTCGAAGGTTGGCCTTGGCGTCCTCAGCGATGCCTGCGTTCCAGTGCGTCAGACTTGGAGCAACGCAGGAGGCAGGCCAAGGAGCGCACCGTCGTCTTCCTCTCCCAGCTCTCCCATGACGTCCAGCGTCTTGTATTTCTTGAGGGCCTGGCTCAGCAAGACCATCTTCTGCTTTGACTCGACGCGCTTGTTCTCCGTATCGGCGCTGCGGATGCGATCGGCGTGGGCCTCTTGCTAAACCAATAGCTCGTGAGGAAAGCAGAGCTCACCGAGCCTTCCGGTCGCCGTCAGCCATGTAGAGCTTGGCCATCTTGTCGATGCCCTCCTTGTACTGGCGCTCGACATGCAGCTTGAACTCGAGCTGGTGCAACATGCGCGAGATCTTGGCCGTCGTCAGCGGCGTGTCAGCCTTGATGAGATCTGCGGTAGCGCAAGGAGCCGTCGTGAGGTATGAGCGCATAGGAAACATTGGGCAGGACGGTCGTACGCACCGAGGTTCGTGAACTGCTCCTTCGCCTTCGCCCCTCCGAACAGTGCCGTTCCACCAGGTCCACCCACGTTCGCCGCATCCCTCGCCTCAACTCGACCGTGCACGGCTGGACTCGCGCCGTAGGCCTGCGGCTGGACGTAGCTCGGAGCAGCTCCAGGCGGAGGAGGCGGTCTCGACGGCAGCGGGCGGTTCCTCGGATCTTCCATCGCTGCAGGACTGCTCCGCCCCCCTCCAGTAGCAGCCGCTCGTCGACCCTCGAGCTCGCGCACGCTATCCTCGAACCATCCGATTGTCCGCTGAGCCTCACGAATCTTGACGTCGCAGGTCCGGATGACGTCCTGGTTCTGCGTCGCATTCCGCATCGCCTGGAAGCCTTCGAGAATTTTGCGTTCCTTCTGAATGCGCGCATGGAGAGAGGCGAGCTTCGAGGCGTAGTCGGCCCCGCCGGGATACGTGGACTGCTGAGACTGCGTTGCGGGGGCAATCACGGGTCGGATCGAGTGAGGTAAGCAAGGGTACGAACGCATAGTCAGTTCTCTGTCCCCCAGCGCGTGATTGTCGCCTCGTTGGGTGACGAATGGGGACGACGGGATCTCGCCAACGACCGCACCCGAGATTGTCGCTCCAGGTGGAAGGAGTTTGGACGCACACTCATTGCCGTCCAGTCGCACAACGGATCGTCCAGGCGTGTTGTGGTTGAGAGCGAGGCGCGATAGATTCAACGCCGAGCGGGTCAAGGGGTTGTTCGCAGGACGAGCTGGGACGTGTGATCGCTTCGCTGAATGTCGCGAATATCAGAACCGCTCAGCGGGCTGTCTGAACACGAGCGAGCTGGGAACCGGCGACTTGTATGACGGCAAGGTAGACTGCACGCTCCTCGTACAAGACAAGTCTCGTTGCGGGTCATTCTTGTGATTTCAGACGGCAGTGCAGGCCGACAGACTCCCAGTGGCGAGCCGCAAAGCCTGAACGGAGGCGAGGCGCGCTGGAGAAGCGACCTCTTCTAGGAGGACGGACGGAAGCGGCGAAAAAAAGGAGGCCTCAACTTGCGATCTACGGGATATAGCTGAATAAGAGCCGTTGGCTGAGTTGGGGGCGCCAGGTGAAGGGCAGACGCTGTGGAGAGGGGAGAGAACGAGGAAGAAGAGGCCTAGACGATTCGTCATGAAGCTTCCGTGCGAGATTCCGCACCTAGAAGACGTAGGGGATGTAGCTGCACAAGATTCGTCAGCTGAGCACGGCCAAAGCTCTGTACCCCAACGGGAGAAAGAGGGGAGACGGACGAGTACGGCACCATCTGCTTGTACTTCTGCCAGTCCTCACCGTACTTCCTCGCGCACTTGACGTCGTCACGAGCGTTGCGATGGAGGAGCATCGTGCCGTGGAAGAATGGGTAGTAGTAGGGGATGACCGAGCCCGTGCCGGCGGAGGCAGCCCAGATGATGGCCTGCGTCCAGTCCGAGATGTAGTCTGCGGCGCCGAAAAGTCAGTACAGACACGGGCAGAGGCCGCGGCGGAACGCACTCGGCTTGCGAAGGTATTTCCAGCACCCATCGAGTAAGAGTTCGCCCTTCGTCGTCTTGAAGGTTTTGGGGTTGTCAAGTTCGGCCCACGGGAACTGCGGGAACGTGTTGCGCTTGATGTAGGTGCCCGTCTTAACAGCCTTGAAGTGCGACTTCTGCGCCATCGAGATGTCCATCCTGTTCGAGGACCCGTCAGTCTAGCTACTAGTAACCGAAGTTCGTTACGCACATCGCCTGGGCAAACGTAAGCGCAAGGAAGAGGAGGACGAGCGTCGGCTTTGAGTAGGTGTATGTCGCCGGGTCATGCGTCGCCATGTAGATCGCCGCGTAGGCGTACGAGAAAGGAACACCGGCAAGGTTCCAGTACGACAGGAGCCAGCCGAACTGCGAGTGGCGCGCATGTCAGCAAGGGCAAGAGTTTCAATGGTACATGCACTGAGAAACAGACCTTCTCGTAGTTCATGTCTGCGGGGGTGGAGCAGGAGGAGGTCAGTGGGCTGCGGGAAATGACGCGCTGACACGGGCGTACCCCAAGTTTGCGGGATGTACTGCTCGCCCTTTTTACAACTGAGAGCGTGAGCGACGTTTTCTGAGTCTCGCTCGATGGCAGCGACGCACCTTGCCGCAGGCATTCAGGTAGAGACCCGTTCCGTACGCAAAGAGGGCGGTATTGCCGCTGACGTAACCGTATGTCTGGTACTGCTTGACGACTGCGCCCATCGCCAAAGCGAACAAGAGCGTCCACGAGACCCTGATCTCGGCAAACATCTTGATGTCGACGATTCCGACGCGCGGGTTGAGCGTGGCGCCCATGAAGTAATCGTAGACGACGTTGCCGCTCATGCGGTAGTTCTCGCCAAACAGGTATGTGATGGCGGCGAGGGTGAAGCCGGAGATGGAGGCGACCGTGAGGAGAGGACCGTAGAGGTCGATAACCTCGGCGAGGTTGAACAACTCGTAGTAATGGGCGAGGCCAACGAGTAATGCGGTGGCGTATATAGATGTGTAGGCGTTGCAGTAGTAATCGAGGGCGCGGTTGCCGAGGTGAGGGATAGGAAGGCCTTTCTGGTGGACGCCAGGCATGACGAAGGCGAGAAGGAACTGGCCGCCGACGAAGATGAGGTAGAGCGCGGTCGCCCTCTTCGTCGGCATGGCGTTCTGCGCATCCGGAAATCTGTCAACGACACGCAAAGCGGGATCTCCGGTGAGGCGGGCACGCACCTCCCAGACGAGCGTCGCAACATGCTTGACGAAGTCGACCCAGCCGCCCGGTCCAAGCAGCGTCAAGGGGTCCTTTGGCGTCGCCAGTCGTCCTGTGTGTACCTCTGTCAGCGAAAGAGCTCCGGAGAAAGAGCGAGGCAGTGAAGGCCCACCGTCGTAGAAGTACAGGCAGACGTAGAGGTAGTAGAAGAGGATGGGGAAGCCCGTCATCATCGCAAACGTCCCGACAGGTCCTCCGAACTCGAGCTCCTCCTCCTTGGCGTGCGGGTCGTTACCATTCTCCTTTGTTGGCTGAACCGACGAGGGCTGTGTTGGCGACACATCGGCTGCTGCGGGCTTCGCTGGGCTCGTAGCAGCCGCCACATCACTCGCAGCAGCTGCTGCCTTTGACCGGCTGCGCAGGTTGCGCCCGTGGTCCGACATCGCTGAGTTGAAGGGTCGAGGAGATGAAGACATCGGGTCGAGGTCAGGGCTGTCGAGGCGGTTCGCAGGCTGTTTGGGTGCGCACGAATGGAGCAGAGCAGGAGGGCGTCGAGCGATAGTGAGGGAAGCGCTGTCTTCCCTACGAGGGATCCACTCCTCCTCTTCTCGCAAGTAGTGGTCGCCCCACTCGCTCGGTTCTCCTCTTCGCTGGCTTCTCCTCGTTCGTTTGCTTCGCTCGCGGCAGGACCGCTTCGCTATCCTCGCTTTCGCTTCCTCTCCCGCCCGCCCTCGATCGTGAGGTATCAGGAGGGCTTCAATCTGGGGAGGCAGAGGTTTGGCAGCTTGCGAGAAGGGGGTGGTCCGATAATCACCTACCGAGCTCGACTTGCGCATCCTCGACGCTGCGCTGCCGCCCCTCGGCCCCTCCCTCTACACCGCTGAGCGCGCCGCAGGTTGGCTCGACCTCCTCATCAGCTGAGGGGCGGGAGGGACACAGCGAACGCTCAACGTGCTCGCAGGCTGCGCTCGTCCTCGTCGTCCAATGCAGCATCGGCTTCTCTTCCGCCTGAGCCAGAGCAACGGGCGATACGGCTTCTCGCTAGCGTCGTCCTTAACCCTCACCGAATTCTTCTCACCGAATGCCTCAAGATCGGGATTAGCTGCGTCCTCTCTGCGCGCGAGCAGTGCGATAAGGAGTCGCATACCGCAGCCTATACGTGCTCGGCGCGGAGAAGGGAGATGATGAGTCGAAGGAGCCGTTAATGGACGAGGCTGCGGATGTCGAAGTGCTGGGGATGTGGTGGAGAGCTGTTGGAGGGGCAGTATTGAGGCTTTGGCGGGTGTGGAAGAGCAACTTGCGCAAATCCATCGTGCTTGGGTTCGGAGGACTCGCCGTCTTATACGCGGCGACCAACAACGTTGTGCGGTCTCGCCATCCCCCTCGCCTACGTCCTCGCTATAGCTTTTTACTGACGGTTTCAATGGTGACACCTCGTCTATCGCTTGGCGGATCCTGGCACCGTGCAGTTGATCAAGACGTCCACCACAATCATTATTGCCGGCATCTGCTTCCTCTTCCTTGCGCGCTCGCTGCGAGAGATGCACTGGTACGCATTGGTTCTACAGGCGCGTCTCTTGAAGCTGGCGAGCGACTGATCTCGCAGCGGAAGACGACTGACCCGAGCACGACGCCGCTTCCCTCCTGCCCAGAGCCTTTGGACTCCTCGTCACGCGGACGATCGGCTCTACGAGAGTCCAGCCTGCGTCAACTTACGCTCTCCTCGTCGGCTTCACCACCATCTCGACGACGGCAGTCGTTGCGAACGACTTTATCTGCAAGCACTTCGACGCCTCGCTCCACGCCGAAAATGGTCCTGTACATCTTCGGCGTTGCACTGAACCTCTTCATCTACGTTGTCCGCAAGCTGAGCCTTCCGGATGAGCCCGGCTTCTTCACCGGCTACGGCAAGCTTGAGGCGATCCTCCTCGTCTTCCTGAACGACAGTCGGCGTGGTGATTATATTCGTCTACAATGGTGCGTCGTGCTCGCTCTCACATTCTCTTCAGTGTGCTGACCAGCTGGAACCCTGCAGATGCCGACGCGATTGTCAAAGGACTCGCGACTTCAAACGACGACCGCTATCCTCATCTGCGGCTCAATCCTCTTCTTCGGCATGCCCTGGTCGTCCTCGACCGTCTTCGGATGCCTCTCGATCTTCCTCGCCTCGCGGGCATGCGTGCGAGCGGGGGAGCGGGCCTGAAGCCTGCCAGCGACTCAAAGAAGGTGCCGCGACCGAAGCGCATCAAGGCAGGCATCGCTGTCTGACTTGTCCAGCTCGTCATCGTCGCGGCAGTTCTCGCCACCGGCGGCGCCAATGCCCTGGAAGCCGAGCATGCCTGGCATACTTCCCTCTGCAAGCGCAAACCGCTGCCGACGAAGCGGTACTATCCGGCCAAGCCTGGCGGCGCCTTCGAGGAGATCCCCGTCGTGGTATTCTGGTGAGCTAGATTTGCACCTTCGTTCGCTTGCAGCAAGCTGACATGGCTCTCTGCAGGGATCAGAATGTATACGACGACAACCGCGATGCGTTCGGAGCGGTGTTCGGCGAGTACTTCCCGAACGTGAGCTACGGCGACATCCTCGCATTCTAGGTCAGGCCTACGAAGCTGTTCCTGCCCAGATGATTTTCGTCGGGCCCGTGCCGCGCGACTACAACAGCCGGACGAAGGACCACATGCTGGACATCTGGCCCATCTCGTCGACCACCTACTATACACTTCGCATGCTCCATGCCGTCGTGACCGAATTTCCCTGCTACCTCGGCTACCTTGGCGCCCGCTTCGACACTTTCCTCAACCCGCACCGACTCGCCCTCTTCGACCAGGACAAGATGTGGAACACGTTGCCCGAGGCTGAGCCTGTTTTCGCCGAGACGTACGACTACGAGGGCAAGGTGTAGAATACGGTCACTCGTTATGGTCCGCCGTTCCCGCTCGATCAGGAGCATCGAGACGAGTGAAACTGGCCGTGCGTTCCCGTTCACTCGCGTCCTCCTCCCCGGTTTGACGAGTCTACAACGATCCCCACGCACAGCTGGGCCTTCAAGCCGTGCCTCAACGCCGTCAACGCGTCCACAACGAACGTCAAGGAGCGATGGCAGCGGTACCACGAGAGACACTTCCCCGGCGCTCCTCGCCTCCTACGCTCGATGACGGACGTTACCTACATCCCGCACACGAAGCGCAGCCTCATCCTTGAAGCGACGCCACCCATCGTGGACTGCTTCCTCGAGATTGGTTTGCCGACCTTTACGGCTATCGCGCTGGAAGGAAGCGAATTTGTGCGTGACCCGCTTCGCTCTACGCTTCTTCGCGAGCTGACGCCGTACTTTGTACAGCACAACGTACTCTACAACCGCGCCGTGAATGAGACGCTAATCCAGCAGGTCTGGGACAACGGTGGCGAGATAGACGCGTGCGTGCTTCATCTTTTCTCCCTCGACTCTGTCCCCTTGCTTACTCGTTCACGTTCCGCAGTATGCATCAGTTAAACTGGAGAATACCAGGTCCGTCCGGCGAGCGCAGGCCGTGGCACCTCCGAGAAGGGATCGTCGACAGTATGCGGCAGATGTTGCGCGAGGAGGGCGAGCGGTGGGGCGCCGAGTCGCGACGGCGGCGGTAGCGCTGAGCAGTCTTCTCTCGGGTCTGTAGCGATAGACTTGTTGTTGGAAGTGTCTTTGGCGTGCACGTCCAGTTCCTCTCCTTCGAGCCCCTCGCAGGAAGAGCGGGGTGATGCGGGTTGAGCCGGTCAGCTACTCCTCCTTGAACGTGATACGCCGTCGCCACTCGTCCCGTACGATCTCGCGCATTCCTCTGACCACCAGCGCTACTCCCACCGCACACGCCGCGTACGCCGTCGTGGGCGAGAGCGTCCAGTAGATTGCGGTCGTTACGAGCGGTCCGGTTGCGCGACCAAGCTGTCCCGCCGAGCGGAACGAGCCGAGCGCGTGGCCCTTGTCGATCTGCTCCTCCTGCTTCGCCATCGTGAGGTCCTCGTCCTCGTCCGTCTCGAGCGAGGCGAGCGCGTTGAGCGAGTTGACGACCGTCGCGCTCACGAATGCCAAGCTCGCAGCCGCACTCCACAACAACACCTTCGCCAGGGTCGACTCGCCCTTCGCTTTCGCCACGGGCGGCAAAAGCGCCAACGCGACGAGTGATCCCGCGCAAGCCTGCATCCCGCTCATCGCCATCCTCGCCGTCTGTTCCGCGCTCGCGCCTTTCGCCTTTCGTCGCACGTATCCGCCCTGGAGGAGGGCGGAGAGGATCCCGATGAAGCCGAGGAGGCGGCCGTTTTGGGCGTTTGACCAGTCAAAGAGGTTGTGCGTGAGGAAGGTGAGGGTGAATTCGGCGCCGGAGAAGAAGAAGAGGAACAGGAGGTGGAGGCGGGAGAGCGCGCGGAGGCGCGCTTGACGAGCGGCGAGGGAGCGAGCTGGGCGGTTCGGGGGACGAGCGGACTTGGGTTGCTCGGCGAGAGACGCTTTGATGGAAGCGATTCGCCAACCTCGAGTTTCGGGGAGGCAGACGTAGAGGTAGAGCGTCTCGAGGGAGAGAAGGGCGACGGTCATGGCTGCAGGTACGGCGTACGAGTTGAGCTGGATCGTCGGCGGGAGGGACGGGAGTGTCGACGCAAGTGTCCGCGGCAGCTGGACGAGCGATCCCTTGCCGAACGTCCGAGTCGAGAGGTATGCGCCTAGTGACGGTCCAAAGGTGAAGGCGAGGGAGAACGCCGCTCCTACAAGCGCGAGCGACCGAGCCCTCGTCTCGGGCGTCGTGACATCCGAAATCGCCGCGATACTCAGTTGGACGTTGCCCTCGCTCAAACCTCCCACAACCCTGCTCGCCGCATAAATCGCAAAGTTGCCCGCTAACAACCACAGTAGCGCCGAGACGACGTTCCCCACCATCGTCGCGAGGAGGACTCGTCGCCGCCCGAAGCGGTCGCTGAGTTTGCCGAGTTGCGGGCTGATGAGAAACTGACAGAAGGAGAAGAGGGAGGCGAGCAGGCCGCCGAGGAGGGTGAGGTCCCATCGTGAGGCGGATGAGGATGAGCGGGTCGAAGAGGAGGGAGGAAGGAGGGAGGCGCGGAGAGTGCGGACAAAGTCGAGGAGCCGTGACAATAGTGTCGGCTCCGGACGAGCTTCCTGCGCCTCTTTTCGTACGAAGTCTTCGATGATTCGAGGGAAGAGAGGGAGGCTGCGTATAAATGGAAAAAGAGGCGGTGCAAACAATGTTGGCTTGTGAGCCCGATCCTGCGGGCTCAAGGGACACGCACGGCATGGTGAAGCTCAACAGGTCCAGTATCAGCGCCAGGATCACCACCCGCACGACTCTCCGCGCTGCGTCGGGCGAGCGTCCCGTCGTCGGCATCTTGACGGAGAGGAGCGATGAAGAGCGATAAAGGCGTCGCAGGCGTTGCGAGCCGTTGAAAGCGGTCGGAAGAGATACGCTGAGCTGTCTGATGCACAAGAACGAGCCTCTTCGAAGCAAAAGTCGTGGCCAAGTGAGCGTCAAAGCCTCAGGTGAACGAAAGTGAAAGAAGAGAAGAGAAATGAATTCCAGCTGCGCCAACTAAGGCAAAGCTACCCAGCGAGCCTAGCGGGTAACCCGCTGGACCACTCCTGCTCCCGGAGGACAGTCGTCTCCCGTGAGGGAGGAAAGTAAACTATGGGCAAAGAAAGACAAGTGAATGAAGCCGGAAGAGAGAACTGTTCACCGTTCACCGTTCGCTGTGTGCTGCGCCTTGCTGGGCCTGGTTTCTCTTCCTGTACCAGAGACGCATCCTCTGACCCCAGATCCGTCCCGCTGTCTGCATCAAGATGGCATACAGTCGTAGCACTCTCTCCCCCTTTTTTTACTGACTCCGCGCAACCAGACGCACCAAGTTGACATTCTACGCAAAAGAGAAAGCCATCTACACCCTCACTCAAAAGTCGGTATACTTGGCGAGCCACCTCACCCCGCTCTCAAACGCGACCCACTCCGCTCTGCGCGCGCCAATCATCAAGGCCCATCAGCTCCTCGTCGTTCGAGTCCCAAAAAAGAAAAAGAAAAAAAAACGTAGAGCGCACTCGACAGTCTCTGCCACCGGATGTCCATTCCCCGGGAACACGAGCATCTCACACTCTGCCTTCCCCGCACCCTTGAGCGCATGGAACCATGCGCGACCTTGGTCTTTCGGCACGCGACGGTCGGCTTCGCCTATCACGAGGAGGGTGGGGGCTGTGACGCGCGAGGCATGGCGGAGGGGAGAGAGGGAGTGGAAGGTGGTGAAGGTGGACGCGTCGAGGTGGGTCGGTGGAGACGCGAGAGGGTAAGGAGTGGCAGTCTCTTCGTAGCACCTGAGCGCCCCTTGGCGTCAGCTCGTCGCCGAAGAGAGGGGAAAAAGAGGCTGTCGCGCTCACCAATCGGGGATATCCGTCACCCCGGCATTGCCCACCAAATCCGTCACCGGATTCCTCACAACCACCGCGTCCCACTCGTCGGCCCAGCGAGCACTGAGATGACACGCAATCCAACCCCCATGTGACCCGCCCATCAACAACCTCTTCCCCTTTGTCCGCGAAGCGAGCGACAGGGCATTGAGGTAGTGTGCTGAAGCGAGGGTGGCTTCGACTTCCCATCCGCCCAACCGTGGAGGCAGGGCCGAGATCGGGTGTTGGCCGAACCCAGTCGAGCCGGGATAGTTTACTAGCACGACTCGATAGCCCGCTAAGACGTGTGCCGCGACGGCGTACGAAAAGTCGGTGGTGTAGGCTGAGTGAGGGCCGCCGTGGGGCTGGACTATGAGGGGAGGGAGGTTTGGGCGAGATTCGGCGGTTGGGTCGATAGGGATGGGGGATACGAGGATCAGTTCGGACGGGGAGAAGTGTGGGAGGGGGAGGACGGTGTAGAAGATGCGCGAGAGGGCGGTGTCGACTGCGTGCACAAGCAAGTCCATCATGAGAAACTCCCCCGTCACGCTCGAGGAAAAAGGTGAGAACGCACGCTCATCCGACATCCCCGCCTCCCTAACCACCTTCCACTCCACCTTCCCCTCTCCCTCCGCGTCCATGACCTCTCCGACTACCACCCTCCCAACCCTCCCGCACCCACTCCTGACCGCCGCAACCCTCCCTACTCCATCCGTACCGAGCACACCAAAGCTCTCCAGCTCCTCTTCGTTCGCTTGGAGATAGGGCAGGGCGGCGTCCGTCTCGCTCTGCGCACGGGGCCAGGGTGCGAGAGACGTCACTTTGCCGGTGAAGAGGGAGATCAGGAGTGGGACGCGGCGGGAGCGCCAGGACGAAGACGTCACTACACTCCATCCTTCGTCGCCGGAGGTGGACGAGTGAACGAAAGGCTGGAGAGGGAGTTGGTCGATATACAAGCCGGGAAAGTCGTCGTCTGCCGTCGGAGCGTCCACCTGCTTCACCAAGACGCACTCCTCGATGTGGAAGGAGGATGTGGAGGAGGAGGACGAGGACAAGGTGGCGAGGTGGAGTTGTGCGCAGGATGCGTGGACGGAACCGAGGATGTTGGAGAGGTAGACGATCTGCGTCTTGCTCGAATCGGTGGAGGAGGGCACAACGCGAGGAGACCGTGAAGACCGGTCGGAAGGCGAGACGGGAATCGTGTTTGAAACCTCGAACGTCTTCTCCTGCTCCCTCTCCCCATCCTTCCCGTCCCCTTCCTCCTTCTCCGCCGCCACAGAGAGCTCGAGAACCCAAACCCTCGCGACCCGATTCGTACAATACACGATCCCCAGCTTCCTCCCATCCGGCAACTCATCGTAGCCCGTCACGACCACCCTGGGCGCTCCATCAGGACAGTCGGGAAGGAACGATGGTTGGCCGTACGAGGTCTTGCCTTGGTGCGTGAGACGATGGATGGAGGGCGTCGAGGACGCGGAGGAGAGAAGCGAAGAGAAGGGGGAGGAGGGAAGGACGAGCAGGAAGAGCGTAGGGGACTTCTTGCCCGCGAACGTCTCGCCCCAGTCGGCTGCGTAGACAAACTTGTCCCTTGTCGGGCGCGTCGAGGAGGAGCTGGGGGACGAGGAGGGAGCTTCGGCGACGTAGACGAGGGCTTGGGAGGAGGGGTGCCAGGCGACTGTGCCGAAGGTGCCTGCGCGCGCGTGCCAAGTGTCAGCTGATTACTTTCGCGATTTCGTGATTTTCGTGAAGAGAGGACGACTGCGGACGCACTGTCAAAGTACCAATCCCCGTGCACCTCGCTCTTGACCTCGACCTCGCACTCGACCCGTCCACTTTGCGTGCTCGCGACCTCGATACACCTCTTCTCCGCCTTTCCCTCGCTCGCCGCCGTCACGCGGAACACGGCCTGCCTCTTCCCGTCGGGGGAAAAGGCGACGTGTTTGATCGAGTCTGAGCGTTCGGTGGGAGGGGTCGAGGAGAGGACGGTTGAGGAACGGGAGAGGGCCAGTGACTGGACGAGTGTGCGCTTCGAGAGAGACGAGAGGGAGCGCTGCGAGAGGGTCAGGTGGAGTTGCGAGACTGGTTGCGGCCGAGATTGGCGCGACGAGGCGACGACGGAGACGAGGTGGGGTGGCGGGAAGCGAGTCGAGGGGAGTGAGGACAGGAGAAGGCAGCCCGGCGTGTCAGCTCGTGGCAAGTTCGTTCGAGCCGGATAGGCGAGTGCGCACCTCGGCCGTCGCTGAGTGTGGGTGTCGGTGTCCAGTGAGCGGATGTCGGGGCGGGGAGGTGAAAGAGCTGGTGTGCGAGGTCGAGAGCGGTGCTGATGCGGTCCGTGTCGTTGCCACTGCCGTGCGCGGATGCAGTCATCGTCGCGTGCTCGCTTCGGCGCGGGATGAGGTGAGCGGCGATGAGCGGCAACAGAGAAGCGCAGTCTCGAGTCCGGCGTCGCTCTCTCTTGTCTCTTTCCTCTCCACTCTCTCGCACAGGACTCACTCAGATTCGTATCAGACCGGCATGCCCTTCACACCCGCCCCCGCCCTCGTCGGAGGCCTCGTCCTCTCCTTCGCAACCTCGTCCCTCGCGCTCTCACACGGCCGCATCCTCGGCTGCTCTGGCATCGCCCACTCGTCCATCGCCCACCTCCTACAACTCGTCGGCATCAACCACGCCCGATCGCACACAGCGCCACCAGCCAGCGCCAAGCGAGACGACGCAGACGTCCAACCCTCGACGTCGGCGTCCGCACCGTGGTGGAAACTCGCCAGCCTCGCCGGCTTCGTCGCGGGCGGCGCCGTACTCGCACTCCTTCGCCCCTCGATAGAGCGACTGGTCGGGTCGGTGCTCTTTGACCCCCCCTCGACGATCGCACAGCAGGGTGGACTCGCGCGAGTGATTGTGGCGGGACTGCTCGTCGGCGTCGGGACAAAGGTGCGCCTCTCGTGCCTCTCCCCTCTGCGTGGGAAACGACGGGCTGACCATGTGTTGCGCGGCGCACCCTCCCTTCCAGCTCGCAAACGGCTGCACAAGCGGCCACATGCTCCTCGGCCTCTCGCGCTTCTCGCGCCGCTCGCTCGCCGCCGTCCTCACCTTCTTCTCCTTTGCGCTGCTCACCTCCCGCCTCGCACCTCACCCACTCGCCTCGTCTTTCTCCCTCCCGACCTTTCCCGCCCCGCTCACCAGCTCGTCCCTCTCCCCCGCCTCGACTTTCGCACTCCTCGCACTCGCGCCCCTCGCCTCACTCGCCACCGCCAAGTCCGACACCCTCCACTCGTTCTTCCTCTCCGTCACCTTCACCCTCGGCCTGTCGCTCGCCGGCATGCTCCGACCCAGCAAAGTCCTCTCCTTCTTCTACCTCCCCCTCGGGTCCGCCCTCAAAGCACCAGGAGCGTGGGACCCCTCGTTGGCATTCGTCGCGCTCGGTGGGTTGCTCCCGAACGCATTGGTCTACCACGGCTGGACGAAGAAAGAGGACAAGCCGCTCGTGGCCGGTAAAGACTGGACTTTTCCGCGCGACGCTCGCGCTGGAAGTGTCGACCTCCGCCTCGTCCTCGGCTCTGCACTCTTTGGAACAGGCTGGGGTGCGTTTCACTCCCCCTTCCCCGTGTCTCCCTCTCTCTCTCCCCCTGTTCACTGCCGAGCTGACGAATGCGTGACCGCAGGTCTGATGGGCCTCTGTCCCGGCCCGCTCCTCTCGATCCTGGGTACCGGTCCAGCAATCTCCGGTCTTGCACCGTGGATCTTTGCAGGGGCGTTCGCGGTCGGTGGAGTCATCGCTGGACGGGTGGCGCTTTGAAACCGAGAGGCGCCGAGGAGAGTAGCGTTGGTACTCGCATCTCTCTCTCTCTCTCTCTCTCTCTCTCTCTCTTACTTGCCACGGTCTTTTTTTCTTCTTCTCTTTTTCCTGTCCCTCGATCGTTAGAATTGGCGTAGATGATTAGATCGCACGCGTAACACCTAAGGTGGTACGAAACTGTGGAAAGCGAAGCGAACCCCATGTCAAGAGCGAGGGTTACACAAAATTGTTGCGAGGAGGTAAGTTAGAAGGAAAGCGGAGGACAAACGAACGAAGCGACCGAACCCCCAAACGAGACGGAACAAGCGCCCCCCCCCCCCCCCCCCCCCCCCCCCCCCCCCCCCCCCCCCCCCCCCCCCCCCCCCCCCCCCCCCCCCCCCCCC
>QYSD01000066.1:0-105906 GCA_009806315.1 Rhodotorula sp. ZM1 | reverse complement strand
CATCGCCCGCCCGTCACGTGACCGCCACACGTCACGTGACCTCCGCTAATCTCCGTGGTAAGACCGTCCGTCTTACAATTGGCACCGTTCAACATTCCCGTGGGGGGCAATTCGAGCAAGTAAGTGACGTGCCAGTTGAGTATGCACCCGGGGTGCTACATGTCCCTGCAAAATTAGACGAGTTCAAGTCTGCATTAGTAAGAACCCTTTCCTCTCAGCAGATTTAAAGGATGCACCTGGATCACTGCACGTTATGATCCTCCATCCGTGCCTACCACACAGACAAGTTGCCCTCAACAGGCACCCATGCTCCGTCCGCATACAAACTCATCTTGTTGGCAGATCAGTGCTCTTGCCCAAGCTCACCTACTCTCGCAACCTGCCGACAGCAAGGATCACCCTCACCCTCCTACAAGCCCTCAAGCTCCTGCCCCAGTCACGCTCCCATACCGCGGCTCCCACGCCATGACCTGACCTGCCCCCTCAGTATGTCCCCATGACCATTTGAATTGACAATCGAGAGAACCAACCGGTCACGGGCCAACAAAACTGATGACCTGTGTCCAATGATGGCAATGGAGGGGAAGAGTGGAAGAAGGGTGAGCAGGCAGGAGGGCAAGCAGAGAAGGCGAGGCTGACTCTGACAATTGCGGAACACGGACACCATAACAGGACGAGGTGAAGAAGACAAACGTGAGAGTCAAGCAAGTTGCTGCACCAGCAGTGAAGGAGACACTGTGCACAACAGCAAGTTAGTCTGGGAGTACAGGCCTTGATGGAGTACTCGCCTGGCAAGGCAAAGGTCCTCCGTGGTGGACAAGTGAAAAAAATCCACACCGTTGACGATGCTGTTGTTGACGTCGTCCCAGGGGGTGTCATCTTGCTTGTGGTTGGCAACAAGGTGCCTTTTGATAGGTGCATTGTCAGCATCAGCTACGCAACTTTTACAACTTTTACAGTTGAACAGGTGGCGTTGACAGGTGAGGTCAGAGTTACAGTGTGCGCAGATTGAAGGCTATTGTCAAGGACAAGGACAAGAAGGCAGTCAAGCAGGACATGGCAAACATGCTCTTCTCAATCCGGCTCCCTCTTGTTAAGTAACGTTGTATGTCGGTCACGGCCTTACACTGGCACTCAATGAGCAACGCTGTCTGTGCTCTCCACCTCAGCAGCACAAGTGGGTGGAGAAAGATTTGGCCTCTCAGTTGATTGCCTTTGGCTTTGTGGCAGGCAACAGGCAAAAAGCGGGCAAGTCAGGAGGAGGCAAAGAGCGTAAGAAAAATATTCCCCGACGGGGAATCGAACCCCGCTCGCGGCTGTGAGAGAGCCGAATCATAACCACTAGACCATCGAGGACTTGGCATGAAACCCCCGGACAGCCACATGATATCTTCCCAGACCTCGTACAGACTCTATTTTACATCGCCAGCTTCGCCCCTGCTCTATACTTCGGGCTCCCGGAATGGCTTCGCTTAGCCACACTCAGAGTCCCGCCAGCCCCCGATTGCCTCGGAGGCGCTACTGCCGCCTTCTTCAGGCTCGAGTGCGCGCGGGAACCTTGCAAGCATGCCAGTCAGAGTGCAACAACAGGACAAGAAAACAGGCGAGAGGATGTAAACACGGCAAGGACAAGGGAGCCTAAGTGGAGTGACCGGTACCGTCGCTTCGATCGTCCACCTCCATTCCTCCAGTTCCGTCGGAGCGTTCGATGACCTGGCGGATAAGGCTGCATGCGAGGAGGGGGTCAGCACACGTCAAATCCGCACCGACAAAGACACGCACCTTGCCAAACGCGGTTCGAGGTCTTGCGCGTGCGCAAAGTGACGCAGCATGTCGGCGCGCATGCCCTCGGCCTTGTAGAGCTGTCCGAGCAAGAAGTGAACGTTCGGCTCCGTTGGCGCTTGGTGCTGAAGTGCGAGGAGGTCGCTTTTAGCAGCCTGTGAGCGGCACAATCGCTCGAGTCAGGGATATCGTTCCGAGACGGGTAGGGCGGAATCCAAGTGCCCGCGTCGCGGAGAAGGGTTACGCACCTCGTAATGCTTCAATTTGACGAGGAGCCGCACGCGCTTGAAGCGCACCAACGGACTCTCGGGCGCCAGAACGGCGGCGCGGTCGTACATCTCGTACGCCTCCTTCCAGCGGTGCAGCTTCTCGAGGACCGTGCCGACGCAGCAGACGAGCGTCACGTTCGCTCGGTTGATATCGAGGGCGCGGCGGAAGTGGTACTCCGCGAGGCTGTACTTTCCCGTCTTGAGGTAGACGTTGCCGAGGCCGAACCTGTCGAGCGCGTTTCCCATCAGCGAGGTGTCATGGATAAACACGGACAAGAACCGGAACGCACCAGGCGTTATAGTGCAGGACGTCCCGCCTGAGCGCCTCGCGGAAGAAGCTCAACGCGCGCTCCCACTCCTCTAGCATGGCACACTCGTGTCCGCTCAGCGTATAGGCGTAGACGCATCCGTCGTCTAGCTGCGTTGCGCGTTTGAAGCATCTCAAAGCGCTCGCGTGATCCTCGATATGCGAGAAGACGTTGCCCGAGGCGATCCAGCTGGCCGGATGGCGCGGGTCGGCGACCATGAGTTCTTGCGCAAGGAAAGAGAGCTCAGTCGAGTTGCGCAGGTGCCACAGCGTCGTCGAATACAGCTCCATGCCGTCGACGAGGTACGGCGCGACGTGCCGAGCCTGTCGGAAAGCCTTCTCCGCCTGCGCAACACGAGTCGATCAGCCCTCTCTTCGCCGATGCCGAGGACACCCAGGCGAACCTTGTGGTAGTTGAGCATCTCAAAGTGCGCCTTCGCCAGCGCAACGAGCGCTCTCCACGTCCTCGCCTGCTCACTCGGCAGCGCAGCGAGCGCCTGCACGACCTCCTTCTGCGCGTACAGCGATGCAGCGCGGGCGGCCGTCGCGAATGACCTCAAGATGCCGAGGACGTAATCTTCCGCCTCCTCGCGTGCCGGGTCGAGCACCGAGGCGATACTCGGATGTTGAGCGTGAGTTGTACTGCCGCCCGGCGACGACGGCGCAGGCGACGACGAGTGTGAGACGGCGGCGTCACTTCCGACATCGGACAGGACGGAAGGACCCGTCGCCCCCCTCTTGCGCTTCTTGTCGCCGGTACCAGTTGCACCCATCGTTCCACCGCGCCCGTTCGCGCTTGACTGAGATCGCGAGACCGCCATCGCTGTCGAAGCCGCGTTACTCGATAGACGAGACGAGCGACGCGTTGCGGGAGCAACCGCAGTCGCTGACGCATCGCCTCGTCGTACCTTTCCGTCGCCGCGCAAGATTCGTCGACCGTTAGCAGCGGTCCGACCCGAGTCATCGTCGTTTGCCGCTGCAGCACTCGAGGCAGGCGCAATGTTGCCGGCTCGCGTACGCTTGACGCCTGGTGCTGTCGCGGTGGAAAGAGTGGCGGTGTGAGGGGTGAAGAGCGACCCAGCTGTGCCGTTCGTGCGGGCTGCCGGGCTACGCGTCGTCGAGAAAGGGAGGTTGCCGACGCCGGAGTAGACGGAAGTGTCGAAGGAGCTGGAGAAAGTGAGAAAGCGTCAGTTCAAGCGGTCTCTGGCGATGAGAATCGACCTTGCGGGAGGATTCTCGTCGATAAGGTGTGCGACAGAGAGGGTGAATCCAGCGGAGGGGCGATGGGTGTCGTGTGGTACTAAACTCGGCGAGAAGGGAAGGGCAGAGGCGTGGTGTAGGGGACATGTTGGGGCGGAATGACCAGACGAAAGGATCACGGAGGGGGTTACCCCTACAGCGAGAAGGAGGACTCGACGGGGAAAAGGGGACGCGCAACGCACTCTTCGACACCGGACGTGTCCATCGACATGTCTGCATACCTACCCGACCCAGTCCTCCTCAGAGGCGGCGGGGCTCCCGCCCCCGCCGCACCGAACAACCCTGGCACATGCTTACCCTTTCCCTTCCCGTTGACGCCGAAGAGACCGCCGGGCTTGACCTGTATCTCGGTCGGGGTGAAGAGTCCTCCTTCTCCGGCGGGCCCGTCCCCGTTTCTCAAACGACTCGGGGCTCCCGTAAGCGGCACGACCGTGTTGACGACGGCAGTCTGTAACGGACCAAGAGGCGGAGGGTGCGAGTTGCTTGGCGCGAGCGGGCGTTGTTGCAGAGCGTGGGTGACGGTCGAACCGGCCGAAACGGGCGGAGTGGCAGTCGTCGCGCGCTGGCGGTCCGGGAGGGGGTACAATGCGTCGACGTCAGGCGGGTGTCCGAGGAGACAGAGTGCCTCGACGGCTTCCCAGCACGTCGGAAGCTTCGCGACGACCTTGCGGAAACCGACGACGGCACGCTCGTAGTCGCCGCCCCGGCGCGCGAGCCTCGCGAGCTCGAGCTCGACGACGGTGGCTTCGTCTGCGCGGGGAAAGGCGGCGTCGGTCGACGAGTCCGAGTTGGCCGCGACGTCAGGGTTGTCGAGCGGCGGAGAAGGTGCGAGCGGGACGCCGGGCTGGAGGACGAAGGCGAGGACCTCGCGACCTTCCTTGTCGCGCTTGAGCTCGGCGCAAGCCTCGGCGTACAGGCGGGCGCACCTCACGCTGCACTCGACGGCGGGGCGCGTGAGCCTCCCAGCCGAGGTCGAGGGTTGAGGCCACCTTCGACTGGCCGCCGCCACCGCGGCCGCGCCGCCCACATCTCCTACCGCTCCAAACGCGTCGTCGAGCTGGTCTGATGGGGTCGGTGCGAGCGCCGGGGCGAACGAGACGGGCTGTCGGAGGGTCCAGAGGGCGTCGTGGTGTCGTCTGGCGGCGATCTGCGTCTGCGCGAGGAAATGGGCGGCCGGCTCGGCAGTCGACTCGAGTGCGTGCAGACGCTCCGCGTAGAACAGCGCCGTCTGGGGCGAGTAGGCGAGTGCGTCGGATGCGAGTTGCCTGAGGATGGCCGACTTGTGAGCAAGCGCGGCGGGTAGCTGTTGCTGCATATGCTGTTGCGCTGCCTGTCTCCGTGCAGCCATTGCACGCAGCCAGCACGGGTGCTCCAGCGAGTAGAGCGTGCGAGTCGGGTGGTGCGAGGTTGAGTGAGCGCCCCCCCCCGCGTGTGAGACGATCAGTAATGAAAGTTGTAATCTCACCGCCTTGATTAGGAGTTGATTAGCCTGGCTCTTCTCTACGTCCGTCGCGCCTCTTCCTCGTTCATCGCCTGCTCGCTGCACTCGCTGCTCACGCCAAGGTGATCGCTGGGACTTTGTGAACGATAACAGCGGCCGAAGGCCACGTCCGCACGTCCAACGGTGACGGTTGGAGCGAGCTCCGCTGACTTGTTTTTCCACGCAGCTTTGCCGTCGATACCGTAACCTTCCTCTCTTTGTCGATACGCTCGAAGACGTTTACGAGCAACTATGGCCGTACGAGGCGAAGCTCAGAATGGACTGGGCGAAGTTCCGAGGTGGGGCATTACAAACTTGATTACGACTCGTGAGAGTAATGAATGACTACTGAGGCCAGCTCGAGAGTCAATCTCGCGAAACCAAGTTCCGCCGTCGCTCGCTCTCGTCGTCCGCAAGACTGTCATTCGCCGGGGCTCGATAGAACAACCCGAGACACAGCTCACTCGCACACCGACTCGCATCACCGCCACCCGCGACCATGTGCGCTGCACCCGCCGCCAAGTCTCTTCGCTCACCCTGGCTGACCCTGTCTCTCCCCCCTCGCCGACTGTGCAGGTGCGGCATCTTTGCAGCCCACGCCTATGACCCCAAGGACCTCCCCTCGTTCCGCGCCCGCGCCGTCGCCCTCTCCAAGCGCTTGAGGCACCGCGGCCCCGACTGGTCCGGGTGCAAGATGACCCACGATGCCATCCTTGTCCACGAGCGGCTCGCCATCGTCGGTGTCGGTGAGTTACACCGTCACAGGGACTTTCTTTGGCCGGCCGAGACCCTCGCGAGGGCTACCTCGCGCACGGGTAGCTGACTCCTCCTAAATCCCCGAACCGCAGACACGGGCGCCCAACCCATCACCTCGGACGACGACAAGCTCGTCCTCGCCGTCAACGGCGAGATCTACAACCATCGCGCACTCCGAAAGTCGCTCAAGAACCCCGGAACATTCAAGACCCACTCGGACTGCGAGGTCATCCTCCATCTCGTGCGTTGCGAGGCCTTCGTTGACCGTGTAGGGGATGCCGGCCTGCTGACCGACAATACTCGTAACCGCGCGCAGTACAAGGAGCACGACAAGGACCTCTGTGCGATGCTCGACGGCATGTTCTCCTTTGTTCTCGTCGACACCTCTGTCTCCCCCTCTCGCCTCATCGCCGCCCGCGACCCGATCGGCATCACGACGCTGTACCAGGGCTGGAACTCGCAGCGCCCGGGCACCGTCTACTTCGCTTCGGAACTCAAGGCGCTCCACGACGAGTGCGACAAGGTCATCTCGTTCCCTCCCGGACACGTCTACGATTCGGCAACGCAGGAGACGACCCCCTACTTCCAGCCATCCTGGTGGAACGGCGACGTGGACCCGAAGGCCGTCCCGACCAAGCCCGCAGACCTCGACGAGCTCCGCACGAAGCTCGAGAAGGCCGTCAAGAAGCGTCTCATGTCCGAGGTTCCCTACGGCGTCCTCCTCTCCGGCGGTCTCGACTCGTCCTTGATCGCGGCGATCGCAGCGCGGGAAACCGAAAAGGTCGCGGCGGCGCAGCAGGCGCACCTGCTCCAGGGCAAGCAGGGCAGCGCAGGCGACGCGTCGGGCTTGGTGGGCTTTGACGACGAGGCGGCGGCGGACGAGGTCGGCACGTTGACGTCGTGGCCCCGGTTGCACTCGTTTTCGATCGGTCTCGAGGGCTCGCCGGACTTGCTTGCGGCGCGCGTTGCGGCGGAATACCTCGGCACCGTCCACCACGAGTACACTTTCACCGTTCAGGAGGGTCTCGATGCAGTCGAGGAGGTCATCTACCATCTCGAGACGTACGACGTCACGACCGTTCGCGCCTCGACCCCCATGTACCTTCTCTCGCGCAAGATCAAAGCGATGGGCGTCAAGATGGTTCTCTCGGGCGAGGGGTCGGACGAGATCTTTGGCGGCTATCTTTACTTCTACGCCGCGCCCACTGCCGCCGACTTCCACCAGGAGTGCATCCGTCGCGTCAAGAACCTCCACACCGCCGACTGCCTCCGCGCCAACAAGTCGACAATGGCGTGGGGCCTTGAGGCGCGCGTGCCCTTCCTCGACAAGGAGTTCCTCGAGACGGCGCTCAACATCGACCCGCAGCAGAAGATGTTCTCCAAGGGCTCGCTCCAGGAGCGCGACGCCGACGGCCGTCCCATCATGGAGAAGTACATCATCCGCAAGGCGTTTGACGTCGGACCCAAGGGCGAGCGCCCTTACCTCCCCGACGAGATCCTTTGGCGCCAGAAGGAGCAGTTCTCGGACGGCGTCGGATACTCGTGGATCGACGGTTTGAAGGACCACGCCGCGCAGGTCGTTACGGACGAGCAGATGGCGTCGGCTCCGCAGCGGTGGTCGCTTGACACGCCCGAGACCAAAGAGGCGTACTTTATCCGCCAGATCTTCGAGTCGCACTTCCCGTCCGAAGCCGCCGCCAAGACCGCCGTCCGCTGGATTCCCCGCGCAGACTGGGGCTGCGCGAGCGACCCCTCGGGCCGGGCCGTCCAAATCCACGAGGCGGCATACGATGGCAAGGCGACTCAGGCTTGAACGGCGCGTCCTGAGGATGGCAGACGTTCCCGTTCGAAGTCTTCTCTCCATCGTCGACGAGCATCTTGGGGCTTGTCTCGCATGCATCTATAGACGTCTTCACAGTGTGCAGCTTGTGTGGCATGGTAGCCTTCTTCGTCGGAAGAGGCGAGTTCGAAAAGACGGGAGAGCTGCACCACACTCACGCGATAGCACGAGGCGACGACGACGAATGAATTGCGAGGCTGCGAGAACGATAGATATGCAACAAGCAGGCGGGCAGGACAAAACTGGACGGTCTAAAGAGAAACAGGGTTGAGGGAGGGAAAGAGGGCGTTCAAGTGTCGCGCCAGCGATAGAGGCCGTTCGGGGTGCTACGAGAAGAGGATGAGCGTCCGCCGTTGCTGCTGTCAGGTTCGAAGGAGACGGACTTACTCCGCCTGCGCCTCCTGCAAGGCCCGCGCTCGCTCCTTCTTCTTTCTCGCCTCCTGGTTCAGCTTATCGGCATCCTGCGTCGTAGGAATGCCTGCAAGTGAAAGATCAGCTGAGACGACTCGCGCCCAAAGACCTACTTCTCGTACCAAACTCCCAATACTGCGGAGGGTCTTCGACAGCTGTGTGAGCTAGACACCGTCAGCATCGGCTGGCGGCGAGTACACACCAAGCGGAACGCACTTGGCTGCTGCACGCGATGGCGACCGATAGCTTGCAGGCGCTTCTCGCTTGCTGCGGCACGCTCGTCAAGATAGGTCACGGCGGCAGGCTGCCGCATGTGGTTGCACATGTTTCGCGTGCCGGATCGGTCAAAATACTGGCGTCAGGGAGCGGCGTGAGCCAGTATTCGTACGTGAGGAGCGGTGAACTCACGGCAGCGCAATCAGCGCATGGTTCGGCAAGCATGTTGCTGCGCTCCTCCTTGTTGCGGACGACTTCCTTGAAGAACTGCTTCTCGCCCTTGTTCCGCTCCGGGTTGATCTCGAGGACACGTTTACTGGAGCTGTTTTAGAACGTGTCAGGACGGTGGTAGCAAGGATGCGAGGAGGACGTGCTCACCCGGCCTTATTCGCCGATTCTTGCTTGTCCTTCTGCAGCTTGAGGCGACGCTTGAGGCGAGTTCGCTCGATCCAGAACTTACGAAACTGCTCGTCGTCGGGGTCTTCGGGGTATTCGGGCGTAGACTGATTGAGGTCAAGCCAGCGCTCGCGACTGAAAACCTCCTTCTTCGGCGTCTTCGGCTGAGCGCCCCCCTCCGTCTTCACTACCTTCGTCTTAGCCGCTCCCTCGCGCTTTTTACGCATTTTTCGCGAAGGCGACAACGGGACGGCCTGACTTTCGACCTTGACTTGCGGGGATCGCACGGCAGTCGCACGGGACCCGGATGGCATCGACGCAGGCACCCGCGACGCATCCCGACGCTTCGTAGAAAGTTCAGGAAGCGGCGACGTTCCCAGGTCGTTGAATAAGCGAAGCTCCCGAGCACATGCCTCATCTTCGGAGTCGCTGTTGGGGATGAGGGCGTGTTGACTTCCCTGACCGGTCTTGGAGGCGAAAGGGCTGCCAAGCCGCGGCGAGCAATGCAACAGCAGGTGTCGAGACGGGATCTGAGCTGAAGGTGGCATGCTCAAGCCTTTAGAGGGAGATGTGGATGGCGAAGGGAGAGGCGAGGGAGTGGCAGCACGCGACGCAGGTGAAGTACGTACGGGGATGCGACTCTGCGCTTTGCGGGGCGACGTCTGCGGTATGCGACTTCGAGGGGAAGGCTGGAGCGGCGAGGCTCCTACAGGAGAAGACGGTTGCCGTGCCGGACCTTTCGCGGGACCTCGGCCGACGAAGGGGTCGTTCTCGTCCACCGCTGCAGCGGGCATATTGCGTCGCGTGGCCTGGAGAGCCGAAGTGGACGCGACAGAGATCGAGCGCCGCAGAGTCGGCTTGCGCGGTGACGATGAGCGTCCAGCCGTGACGCTGCTTCGGCGTCCGATCTGGGATGACATTTCCGTACGCAGCGTGTCCGGTTCCGGCTCGTACGTCGACGGTTCGCGATCTCCTTCGCTGATGAGGCATTTGGCTGGCGAGGATGCAGGAAGTGGAGGCGGTTGCGTCGCGCTCGTCACCCTAACGGTCCCGTCGCCGGCGTCGTCTTGGTGCGTCCAAAGTTGCTTCTTGACGCCTGAGGGATCCTTCTTCTTCGGCGAAACGAGGTTCCATCGCCGCTTCTTCACGGACGTAGTAGGTGAAGCTCCGGGAGCGAGGCCAGGCGTGGTGGTCGTGCCAGCGACCAGGAGCTGCTTGCGAGGCGAGATGTAGGGAGAGTGGTGAGGCGATTTGCGGGGCGATTTGCGGGGCGAGGGTCGTATCGAGACCGGCTTGACGAGAGGAGGACGAGGGACAGGCGTTTCAACAACCGGATACGCGAGAGTAGTCGAGGTAGTGGGCGTGGCGCCAGCGACGACCTTGCGCCGCTTCTTGACAGGCCAACCAGACGCTCCCGAAGCAGCTGGTGTGGCCGCCTCAGCCGGCGGCGCCCGCTTCTTCCCTTTTGCGTCTGCTCCAGCTCCCACCGCATTCTGCTGCTGCAACCGGAGGGCGTGGTCGTCGACGAACTCGGCCAACTCCTGGACCCAGAGCTGCAAGTTCGTCGTGGCCTTCGCAATCTCCAGCTCCTTCGCCCGCAAGTCCTCGTAGACGGCTTCGAGCCTGCCAGACGTAGCCATCTCCTTCCGCTCCGCTGGCTCGGTCGGCAGAGCTGCTGGCTCGGAATAGTGGCTGAGGTCCGAAAAAGGGGCAGGGCCGGCTTTGGCGAAGAAGCGGTCGACGAAAGAGGAAGGGCAACTGTTGAGCACAACCTCGAGCTCCGTCTTGCGAGTGAGTTCGCCGAGGAGGGTCGTCCGGCTCTTGTTATACGAGGATACCAGCGATGGGTAGAGGCGAATCTTGCTCTGAAGACGGGACGAGAGGCTGATCGATGGAGAAGCAGAGATTGCGGACGAGGACGGGGCCGACAAGATGGCGCCGACTCGCGGATGCGAGGGGGCTGCGGAGGGGCGCTGCGTCGCGGATGGACCGGCGTAGTTACCGACGCCCTGCGGAGGAGCGGGCGTCGCTGCTTGGCGAGGAGTCGCCATCTGAGCGGGTTCGCCTGCGTCTGCCGGGGTGATTTCGCCCGCATCGCTCGGGCGGAGGGGACTTGGCTTTCCAGGACGAGGTGTCGTGTCCGACGGACCAGTCGTGGCTGAGGACGGGCGAAGAGAAGGCGAAGGGTCCGCCGCTGCGTTCGAGAGGCGAAGAGGTAGAAAGCTGGACGTTGGCGCGAGCCTGCAGGTTCAGCTGTATCAGTCGGATACCTCAATGAGCGCGCGACGCTAAGAAAACGCACCTGACTGTCATTGCTGAAGAAGTCATGGCGGAAAAGGTTGGTGTCGCTGGTATCGGTCTGGCGCTCAGAATCGCCGGGACGAGCGCGCTGATCCGCTCGCGCAGTCGAAGGAGCTCCGCTTCGAGTGTCTCGGCGCGTGCCTTTTCCTGCTGCAGGTTGACGACCTCTTCCCGCAGGTCGCGCAGCTCGACAGCCTGCTCGTCGCGCAAGGCCTGTGCCGACGCGAATTCCTCCTCGTGTTGAGCGATTGTCGCTTGAAACGACTCGACATCGTCCCAGCAAGCTCGAAGCTCGGTGTTGGGTGACTTGCCAGCCTGCGAGAGAGACGAAGGCGGTCGAGCGAGTGCAGCGGCATCTCGTCCTGCCGCGCTTCGCAAGGTCTCGACCGTGTTGAGCAGTCGCCGCTTGTCCTTGATGAGTTCCTCCTGCTCTTCCCTGGCCTTTGCAGCCTCGGATCGCGCCCACTGAAGTTCCGCCCGTACCGTCGCCAAGTCCTGCTTGAGAGTCGCATTCTCTGCGCGCCTCTCGTCATTCCGTTTCGCCCGGCGAGTCTCCGAGAACTGGGTCTGCGTCTCGTCGAGCGGAAGAGTGTCGCGCTGAGCAGCCGGGACGACTTTGCCGCCGCCGTGAAGATAGACAAAGTCCTCGAGGTCGTCGAGAGTGGAGAAGCCGAGGACATTGACGACGGACGTCAGGCGGGCTTCGCGGTCTGTGATACGGCATGTGTGAGCTTACGCGCCCTCTTCAGGGCAGGGAACCGCTCGGAACGCACCGTTGACGTCGGCCTCGAGACTGGCCGCGAGCGAGTCGTGAGCGGAGCGCAGGATGGTGGCGAGGTCAGGCTGCGCCTCTGCGCCGTGTGTATCCATCGCGAGCGTCTTACAGTAGCATGTCCAGGCGCGTGCAGCAGTGGGCGAGCGAGATGTCAAAGGCAGAGTCCCCCTCGCGACGGCGACGCGATCCCCAGTTTGGTCGACCTGATCGCACACCCGCTCGAGCTTGAGCGACCGTCAGCTGGACGGAGACAGACTTGCAGAGCAGCTTGCGATGAACAGGCAACTCGACTACCACGCCCACGCCGAGTCGTCGCTCGGCTCGCCCGGGACACCTTCGACGACCTACACACACGGCAGCACCGCTTCGCAGGCGTCGCAGCCACTGCCAGTCGCACGCCCAGATGCCAAGGTCAAGCTCACATGCGTCGGAGACGGCGGCGTGGGCAAGGTGCGTTCACTCTCGCCCACCCCCATGCCGAACACGGCGACGACGATGGACCTTCGGCAAGCTCAAATTGCCTTGCTGATCACCGTATAATACTCTGCAGACCTGTCTACTCATCGTGTACTCTCAGAAGCGCTTCCCGACGGTGCGGCCCCCTCGAACCCGTCTCAGCCATCTTCGCGCTGATTTCGTCTTCCCGCAGGACTACATTCCGACCGTTTTCGAGAATTAGTACGTTTTATGTCCGTACAGCTTTCGTCTGTCCTGCGCTCATACTTGTCGGACCCAGCGTGCTCAACAAGCCGTACGAGGGCAAGATCGTCGAGTTTGCGCTGTGGGATACGGCCGGCCAGGAAGAATACGACCGCTTGCGACCTCTGTCCTACCCGGAGACGCACGTCTCCTTCGTCTGCTTCGCAGTCGACTACCCCGTCAGCCTAGAGAACGTCGAGGACAAGGTGCGTCCCTGTCTCCCCGAGATTCTGCTAGCAAGCTTGATGCTCGCAACGCTCGTAGTGGTACCCCGAAGTCGCGCACTTTTGCGAAGACGTTCCCATCATCCTCGTCGCGACCAAGACGGACCTCCGTACCGACTCGACCGCAGTCTCGCTCCTCAAGGCACAAGGGCGGCATCCTGTCACGCCCGAGGAGGGGGCAGCAGTCGCGAAGCGGATAGGCGCGAAGTATGCGGAGGTTAGCGCGATGACTGGCCGGGGCGTCGAGGAGGTCTTCGACCTGGCGCTGAGGGAGGCCATGAAGGGGACGAGCCTGATTGGGCGCAGCATCAAGCGCCGCAAAGCCAAGTGCACGGTCTTGTGACCTGCTTCTCCATCTATTTCTTCTCGTGCATAGACACTTTCTCCTCTCCTCTCGCTTGTTCAACTGTTGTCGGGCTGGTACCGCCTTGTTTTGCTTTGCCTTCCGCAAACCTCTGCAACTTCGCATTTTTCATGTTTCATTGCCGCTTCTTCTGCTCGTCTAGTGTCGCTCTTCGAGTCCTGCGCCATGTGGAGACGGCCGTCCACGCCAGAAATCCGAAGCAAAGCCAAATCATCGCCGCTGTGGTCGTCTCGATGACGGGAAGATCCGCTTGCGCGCCGGTTGGAGCTGCGAGAGTAAGAGGCGGTGGCGAAATTGGAGGGCAGCCTGACGGAGTCGCCAGCGTATCGTTTGCGGGGAGAAAGAGGAGAGTCGAGGCAGGGAAGTGCGGGAAGGAAGGGTCGAGCGAGGCTGGCGGGCACGCGTACAGGTCGGGTACAGATCCACCTGCGAAGCCTTATCAGTCTCGTCAATTTGAAGCGAGTGAAGAAGACCGCACCATCGGGACAGGCCCAGAAAAGTCGAGGATAGGGGAACTCGACCTCGACCGTGTCTTGCCGCAAGCCGTCCAACAGGCGTTCTCTCGCCGGTGCCTGATACCGCAGGTGCAGAGGTACGTCGAATTGTATCCGCTTCGCGTCTGCATCGCCTGCTTCAGGCCCAGCTCCTCGCACCCTGATCAAGACGCTTGCCTCGCCGACCCTCCACACCGGCGCCTCAACATCCTCCTCGCCAACGTGTACGAAGCTCTCTCTTCCCCCATTCGACCGATCGTACGCTCCTAGCTTGCCCTCGCGATGCAGCTGGAAGAGCTGGAACTTGTCGGCGATGAAGTGGGGAGGGATGGAGAGGTGGGCGTAGAGGGCGCAAGATGGCGTGGGGTTGGCATCGATATGTAGTTGGAGTGTTGGGTGCAGACCGCCGGACGAAGACGCCCAGGAAGCGGAGTAGTGTGACATAGGCGAGTCGTCGAAAGGAAAGAAGCGGAAGGCTTTGACTAAACGGACCGCTCGACTTCCATTGGGGTTGCACGGACCGATGGCAGTGCAAGAGAAGACTACTGACGATGAGGCTCGGACTGCTACTCAGAATCGCTGTTCGGGCGTGAGGAAGTCTGCCCAGTGTGGGAATCTCTGCTCGAGGCGGTCCCAATGCAGGTGTGGCAGCTGCCTGATGATCACTTCGGCAAGCTCTGAGTTGCTAGAAGGCGTCAGTAGATGCTAAACAGCGCAGAACGAGCGGCGCACCTTCGGTCACAAGCCTGTATCCTTCGGCCGTCAGATGCAGTCCGTCGCTCAGATACCGATCCAGCTTCCCTCCGTCATGTTGTTCCGCCGTAGCTGTAATCTTCGTCCACACATCCACACTGGGAACCTTCGCCTCCCTCGCAACCTCCTTGACCGCCTCTGCAAACGCCTGCGTATGCTTGCGGTCGCGGTCGGGGACGCGGGGAGGGTCTCGGGAGGCGAGCTCGGCGTTGCGGATATCGGCATCAACGGGAGGAGGGGTGATGAGGACGATCTGCGTCGAAGGGGAGTAGTGGGGCGATGCAGGCGAGCGGACGTGGTCCATGATCGTGTTCAGGTTCTTTTTGAACTCTTCGAGGGCGACCTGCAGGGATCGTGCAACGTGAGCGGAGTAACAGCACATGGAGGGACGCGGGAACGAACAGCCTGAGGAGAAGGCGGGAGGCAAGCATCGTTCGCTCCGAACCAGACGAAGAAGATGCGGATCTTCGGCAGTCTCTCGTGCTTGCGAGGAAGCCACTGTTGAGGCAAATACTCAGCACGCTTCGCTGCAAATCGGAGCGAGCGTGGCCAGGGAGAGCAGACGAACCTGCTTGAGGACCTCGAGACCCCAAACGGCTGTCAAAGTGCAGCAGATCAGTTCCATTTCGCGCCTGCGCGCGCACAACAGGTTGACGCACTGTTGTACCCTACAAGAATGCCACAGGCATCAGTAGGGATCGCGCCGCGGAGGAAAGGAAGGGCAAACCTGAGAAACCTCGGTTGATAACGTCGCTGCAAGACCTTCGAGGTCAGCAAGCCCGCGGCACAGCTCCTAATCAGCGAGGGATGGGACGCACAGCTTCCTCTGGTATGCATGCGAGATAGTCGCGCCCGTCCCTGCCGGTACCCAAGCCCCCTGGGTGATCGAGTCTGTCCCGCGCACGCCTCGCCTGAATCAGCCTGGGACTCTGGAGGAACAAAGGGAATTACGCACCTCCGAACATGATGATCTGGTCCATCAGGACGCTGTGGTCCGCCGAAGACGCTTCGTCGCCCGGCCCCACCTGAGAGAGCTTCTCTGGGTCGAGCTGGGTCATTAGGGAGTGCGAGGGTGACGTGGAGTGGTAGCGAGCGTAGAGAAGGGCGAACAGAAAAGCAAGCAGAGGCCCCAGAAGCGAGAGACGTGGCATGTACGAGAGGGAGAGCGAAGGCGGTGCGACGCCGCGACAAACTCAGCTGTCGGGCTTCCCGAGCCAAGCGAGATCGAGAGTCTCTGCACAGGAGCCCGCCAGGCGAAGAAGGAGTGACCAAAGCGAAATGCAATGCGAACAGGCGCGCGATTCACACACAACCCGCTGCTACCGCCCACCCTTGACAGCCGGCTTCCTCTTGCCCTTCTTCTTGTTGGGAGTGGGCTTTGGCGTCGACTTGGGCGTCCCTCCTGCGGCAGGGGGCGTGACAGTGGGACTCGGCGCGCCATTGACCTGCTCTTCCTTCGCCGCTCCAGCTCCATTGACCTGCTGCTTCGCCTGACGGGGCGTTGTCTCACCAGAGTGGGCAACGGCTTCTTCGGCGCCGGCGAGGACCGGCTTAGGCGCAGGCGTCGTGTCTCGACTCGGCGGCGGGGAGGTCAAGTCAGTTTTCTCGATGGGTGCTGGTCCGGGGGTGGATGTAGGCGCAGGGGTGGAAGCGTCGACGAGGGTTGAGGCGGCGGGGGGAGCGGGAGTAGTGCCTGCGGCGGGAAGGGGGTTCGAGGGGGCGAGCGTGAGGGAGGAAGGGGTGAGGTAGGGGTTTGGGGCGAGGACGGCAGCGGAAGGGATGCCCGAGGCCAGCTTGGCGTCTGCGAGAGGAGATTGTCGCGCGTCAGCCTACCTTCGTGCAGAAGCGAGGCAAAAGTAAACGCGAGAAGGCCACCGAACTCACTCTCCTCCTCGCGCTTCTTGCCAATGTCCTTGTAGACCTCCTTCCAGCGCTCGTGGCTGACCATGTCGCTCGCGATGTTGAAAATCTTCTGTCCGTACCCGGGCTCAAACGTGTTGGCCTCTCCGACAACCTCGACAATCTCTGCCTCAAGCTCCTTCTCGGCGAGGAGGAAGCGCTCCCAGAGGTCGTCGCCAATCTGACCGCGCTGGAGGAGGGTGGTGAGGGAGGTCTTGGCGTCGCGGATGGACCAGATCAGCTTGACGTCGTCCATGGCGCGGCGGAGGAGGGCTGCGACGAGGATGGGGCGCGGAGGAGGCGGGTCGAGCGAGAGGAGCGAGACGTAGATGTCGCGGGACTTGTGGTGCGGGAACCATGGCTCAACGGCGGGTTTGTCTGCGAGAGCGAAGTCGCGTCGTGGAGAGGAGCGGACGAGACGCGTTCGGTGAGAGATCAAGGACAGGACGGCGGCACCGGGTTAGCTCCGAGGGCTGCGCCCAGCCTGGATGCGCGAGTTGTACGCACTGGCCTGCCTGCGGCGGTAGATCTTTGAGAAGAGCCAGAGGGACGAGACGAGGAACCCGATGTAGGAGAGCGGGGCGAGGATGGAGAGGGCCCTGCGAGCGTGGGCGAGTCCGTGTTCAGCTCGTGCGCCTCTCTCTGCGTGTGTCTGGCGTGCTCACATCCTGCCTGGGTGTGTCCGCGGGTGGTTGCTGTCGAGTGGTCGTGGAGAGCGAAGGCCAAGTCGCGGTCGGTCCTCGCTGACACCGTCAAGCTGAGCGTTCGAGGAGTTTGACAGGCTCACTGCGACAACCACAGCACCACCAAGCTCCCTCGAACCCACTCGAACTTGTCCCGCCCCGAGTCGACGACCACCCCGTCTCCCACTCACCTCATCCCTCGCGACGCAGTTCTCACGGCGATGAAGTCGCTCAAAAAGAGCATCGTGCGTGTCATTGACACTCGAAGACTGCAGCGAGACGCGCGTGCTGACCCACTCGCTCTATCCTCGTCCACTCGCCCCTGCTCGTCGACCAACACCGTCCCCCGATCCATCGCGATCCTCTCGCAGCTCAACCGCACAGGCAGGGACGCGAGTCCGTCCGGCCAGCAGGCGAACGGCAAGGCGCCCACCCAGCAAGGCCAATCGCAGCAGCAGCCTGCGTCTCAGCAGGGCCCGACACTTCACCCCGCGCCATCGTCCGCGAGTTCGAGTTCCAGGTCCAGCCAGCAGTCGAACCTGTCCGCCCAGCAGCAGCAGTACCAGTCACACCAGTCACAGCAGCAGTCACAGCAGTACCAGCCGCAGCAGTACCTCCCGCCGCAACAGACTCCCCACCACCCCGCTCCTCAGCAGCAGGCCAGCACGGGCTCGTCGGGTTACGCGGGCGGCGCGAGGGTTGGTGCAGGCTTCGGCGGACAGCGCGAGCAGGGCAAGGGCATGCAGCAGGCTCCGTCAATCGTCGTCAGCGGCGACAACGTGAGTGGGACCCTGGTTTCTTTCCCCGCTCACAAGGTCTCCCAGCGAGGCGTGCAGCGCCAAGCGAGAATGTCTTCGCGTAGTTGTAGTGGTTCACTCACACCCGTCTTGTCGCGCAGGCCGTCATGCCGCAAGACCCCCTCCCGCACCCTTCCTCGTCCCCTCATCACCACATCCCGGGCGGCCCTCAGCGCACCTCCGCCGTCCCGTTCCCGACCTCGTCCGCACCTATCGCACCCTCCGTCTCCCCTCCTCCGGGCGCCTCCTCCACCATCGCCACCGCCAACCTCGCCTCGGTGACAGGCGACGCGAAAGCCGCTCTTGGCGGTGGACCAGGCGTGACAGCCGGCGGAGGCCTGGGCGGAGGATTGGCGGCCGCCAACAAGCTCAAGGCTGTCGGAGGTGGGCTCGCGCAAGGGACGCCGAAGGATACGATTCCTATGGCACGGACGCCGAGGAAGCAGCGGAGCTCGAGAGTGCATGTCGACGAGAAGGTCGAGCTTCAGCGGTTACCCGGTTTCCTCGGTGCGTCGAAGCGTTCTTCTTACTGCTCGGTGAGTGTTGCTGACGGAACTTGACGTACGCAGAGGTCCCCGTCGTCGAGCGCCACGAGCTGTTCCTCCAGAAGCTTCACCAGTGCTCGCACGTCTTCGACTTCAACGACGCGAGTGCCGATGTCGGAAGCAAGCAGATCAAGAGCCAGACGCTTGCAGAGATGCTCGACTGGATCACAACGCAGAGGGGCGTCATCACCGAGAGTGTCTACCCCGAAGTCGTCCACATGGTGCGTTTGATGCGAGACTCCCGCTGGTCGGCCAACAGCTCGCCAGGGTTGCTGACTATCTCGATGCTTGCTCGACCTGCAGTTCGCTGCCAACCTGTTCCGCTCGATCCCACCGCCGGTCAACCCCGTGGGCGACGCTTTCGACCCGGAAGAAGACGAACCCGTCCTCGAGCTCGCTTGGCCCCACCTCCAGATAGTTTACGAGTTTTTCCTCCGCTTCGTCGAAAGCCCCGACTTCAACACCAACATCGCCAAGCGGTACATCGACCAACAGTTTGTCCTTCAGGTGCGTGTTGGGCGGTCGAGGCGATCAGGTCCAGCCGCTGCCAGAGAACTAACTTCGCCATGCTCCCCGCTCGCAGCTGCTTGAGCTGTTCGACAGCGAGGACCCGCGAGAGCGCGACTTCCTGAAGACGACCCTTCACCGAATCTACGGCAAATTCCTCAACCTCCGCGCCTTCATCCGCCGCTCGATCAACAACGTGTTCTACCAGTTCATCTACGAGACTGAGCGACACAACGGCATCGCCGAGCTGCTCGAGATCCTTGGCTCGATCATCAACGGCTTCGCCCTCCCGCTCAAGGAGGAGCATAAGGTCTTCCTCACGCGCGTTCTCATCCCCCTACACAAGGCGCGCGGTCTCGCCCTGTACCATCCGCAGCTCGCGTATTGCGTCGTCCAGTTCCTCGAGAAGGACGCGAGCTTGACATGCCAGGTCGTCGAGGGCCTCCTTAAGTACTGGCCTAAGGTCAACTCGCCCAAGGAGGTCATGTTCCTCAACGAGGCTGAGGAAATACTCGACGTCATCGAGCCCGCCGAATTCCAGAAGATCATGGTCAAGCTCTTTTCGCAGCTGTCGCGCTGCGTCAGTTCGCAGCACTTCCAGGTGCCTTCCGTTTGCCGTCCTCATTGTCGACCGCTTACTGACCTGTCTCGTGCCCGCAGGTCGCCGAGCGAGCGCTGTACTACTGGAATAATGAGTACATCGTCAACCTCATCGGCGAAAATATCCAGGTCATCCTGCCGATCGTCTACCCTTCCCTCCACACCATCTCGAACGGACACTGGAACCGGTGCGTCGCCTTCGCGTAGACTCTGCGTGCGTGGTAAGACTGACAGCTCGACCTCGACAGACAAATTCATAACCTCGCCTACAACGCGCTCAAGTTGCTGATGGACCTGAACGCGGACGTCTTTGAGTACTGCTCGGCAGAGTACAAGCGGCAACGTTTGGCGTGCGTCCGCGTGCACTCCATCTCACTGTCGCGCCGAGCTAATATGACCTTCTCGCAGGGACAAGGAGCGCGAGAAGCAGCGCGAGGAGAAGTGGCGGTCAATGCGGTCTACGGCGCTGCAAAACCGACGGGCATCTGGCGCGTCGATCCCGCAGTCGCTCCTCGATGACGACCCCGTCCCGCGCGGCGCGTACAACCCGCTGCAAGACGCGCAGGACCTTGACGACGCTCGGTTCGACGAGATGGACGAGGAGATGGGTGTCGGGATGAGCGGTGGCGGTGACGGTGGCGTTGGCGGATACGGTGCTGGTGCAGCGCACGGCGGCGCGATGGGACAGGGGATGGGCATGCTCGGAAACGAGGTTGGGATGGCTGGTCCTTCCGACTTGCGAGGCGGGTCAGCGTCCGAAGGCAGCTTTGAGCACGATGACGGGCACGGCGATCTAGTGCGTCTGCTTCTGTCGGGCGCTCGCTCGCTTCAAATCGCTGACGCTTCTGTTGTCGGTGCGCAGCCACCGGAGGGCCACTTCCCCGAGACCTCCCGACGAGCGGTCGGCACGATGCAACAACCGCACGTCCGACGGAAGAGTGTCATTCCCATCGATCCGTCGATCCTCAAGGAATTGCAAGGCCACAAGTCGTGCGTGACCGTCCGCTTCTTAGCCTCGAAATGCTCTGCTGACCTGGTACTCACCCGCAGCCTCGACGACGCGCCGCTCATCAACCCGCCTCGCCCTGGCTCCGCCGGCCGCGGTGGTCCGCCTCAGGGCCAAAGGTGATCCGCTCCCCCGTCGCTATCCTTTCCCGCCTCGACTCTTATCCTTGCATCCGCCTCGCTCCCTCGCCGCCCTTATACCCCTGCGAGCAGTCTCTGCATGCGGTCCCCCTTCTTTCTTTCACAACTTGACTCTCCTTCACGCTCTCGTCGTTTGTCAATCATCGTAGTTAGCCCCGCCCATCCGTCGCCGTTGTTCCTGCCCTCTCGGAGCTGGTACCTCCTCCTCCCTCACTCCCCACGCCGCTCTTCCGTGTATATACCTACGCTACGCGTGCTTTCTCCCAATGATCTCGGAATGCGAGAGAAGCGAAACGAGCGTCGTCAGGGGGAAGCGACCTTGCGCCTTGCGCCGAGCTCGAAGGACCCGCCTCTAGTCCACGACACTCGCCGCGTTCTCGCTTAAACCGCAAAGGAGCCTGTGTACAGTGAGCTACACCCTACTGGTACACCGCACGACTGCTCTCGTCTAGACTGCCAGCCTGCGCGCGGCTCGCGACAACCGAGGGCGCGACGAGGACGGGCAGTTTTCGGGGGCGAGCTGGGCGCTCACCGGTGGCATCTAAGGGGCGGGATGGGCGACTTGATGAGGCGCAGTGCGGGTACAGGCTGGACAAGGCAGGGCAAGCAGGCCTGCAGAGGGCGGTGAGCACCACTTTGCGAGGGGGACGTTCGCTGACTTTTGCCCTCGTCTCTCGCCTCGTCTCTCCCTCTTCTATTCGCCTCTGCGTCAACTGCCTTGCCTGCGTACTCCTTCAGAGATGGCCTCGGAACTCGCCTCCACCTACGCCGCCCTCATCCTCGCCGACGAGGGCCTCGAGATCACCGTCAGTCTCGCCCTCCTTCACTGCTCTGCACCTCGCTCGTCTTGTGAAGGACGCGCTTGTTGACTCGGCCGTGCACTGTTTGCGTGATGGACAACAGGCCGACAAGATCACCGCTCTTACCACGGCTGCCGGTGTTGAGGTCGAGCCTATCTGGGCCTCGCTCCTCGCCAAGGCTCTCGAGGGCAAGGACGTCAAGGAGCTCCTCACGTGCGTCCATCCTGATCAACCAATTTGACGCTCGCACTGACCCCGTCTCGTCGCGACTTCAGCAACGTCGGCTCTGGCGCTGGTGCCCCGGCTGCCGCTGCCCCCGGCGCCGGTGCTGCCGCTGGCGGTGACGCCGCTCCCGCTGAGGAGAAGGCCAAGGAGGAGGAGAAGGAGGAGTCGGACGACGACATGGTTCGTCGTCATTTCGCGTCGACTTCTCACCCTCGGGCTGACCTCTCCTCGAACCTGCAGGGCTTCGGTCTCTTCGACTAATCGCATCGCCTTCGCTACGTGTATACGTCGTCCGGCTGCAATCTTTCGTCCCCTCACTTTGCGGTTTCCGAGAGAGGTGGTGGCTGAGATGTTTGGACGTTCGAGACGGGCCGATTCGTCACGATCCGCTCTGCTCGAGACGTCGCCCCCCGCACGGACAGTCTAGCGGTGCGAGAGTACACCAACCGCGTTGCAAGGCGATACGGCAACAACAGAGGGCGGGAGTATCGAAGCTTGGAAGCGGATCAGGGATTGCGAGGCGTCGTCCGTCGCGGCAGATTCGGGAACTACACAAGCACGGGATCAGTGCGCCAGAGCGGAGAGACCGCTGCCGTCGAACGCACCTTTTCCTCCACCGCCTTGCTGAGATGCGGCCAGATCTCCTTGCTCGTCTTCCCTCGAAACGAGACGAGCGCGCCATCGTAATGCGCAAGCAGAGGGTCGTTCTCGTGGTGGAACGACTCGAGTCGCTTACGAACGATGGCCTGCACATGTTGCCGTCAGCGACGAAAAAGGGATGAAGAATGGAACAAACGGGATCGTCGTCTGGTCGCTGGCTCAGAGGCTCGCCTGTCACGTCGTCCTTTCCAGCGACCTTTGGCGGATTAAACTTAAGCTGCGAGCGAGAGATTATAAGCCCCTAAGCAAAGGCGAGGAAAGAAAGCAAACAGACATTGTATGTTCGACCCGAAGGGAGATGGATGAACCGATCTGCGGAAGCCGGCATCGTCAACACAGCCTTGAGAGCGCCTGGAAGCCTCTCCGCACCCTTTATACGCTCAATGATGACCTGATCGGGGACTTTGAGCGAGGCGACAAAATTGAGTTCGTCGCCCGTCTTGCAGAGCATCTGGTCTAGCAGCACCGCCTGCGATTTCTTCCGAGGAAAGCCGTCGAGGATCCAGTCCTGTCGACGCAGGCGTCAGCATTACGGATCACGCAGCGACAGAAGCGAACGGTCGGCCAACCTTGTCCTTCTTGGCTTCGATGGCAGGCTGTACGACTTCCAGGACGAGCTCGTCCTGTAGTAATGCTGAGCGGATTGAGTGTCAATAGCCGCGCTAGACAGAGCCGCGCTAGACAGACGATGAAGAGCGCGGACGCACAACCCTGCTTCATCGTCCGCTCAGCAACCTGTCCCAACCGAGTCCCCCGGGCGATCTCGTTCCGCAATAGCTGTCCGACAACGATCGTATCGATCTCGTACCGCTCGATCAACCAATCACTCAGCGTGCCTTTCCCTGCACCCTGTACGCAGCGAGCCGGAGAGGAATGAGCGGGTTCCGGGCCAAGGAAAGCAGATGTACGCACCGGCGCTCCTAGGAGGATCATTCTCAGCTTCTTCCCGTCCTGTCCGTTCGCGCCAGTCACAGTTACGAGCCCTCGCCGTGCGCATCCGCCCCATCTACCGCGAATGGGGCCGAATCGCGATGAAGCGGATCGCGCCGCTGAGAAGGGGTATGCGAGCATCCAAGCCGGGTATCAGCACCAAGAGACCGTCTGTGCGGGTCAAGCAAGCGAATCGAGCGGAAGCGGGTGTGGCGGAAAGGAGGGAACGGCGAACTTGCGAACCGGGTCCCTCTTGACCCAGAACCGCTCACTCTCTGTCAATAGGATGCGTCATACGGCCCGTCACGGCTCGCGCAACTGCTTCCGGTAGTCGACCAGGCCGCAACTAGCGTCAGCGTCTCCCTCCGATCGCCTCGCGGGAGAACAGCGGAAACCTTTCGTCAATAATGCACATATAGAAACGACAGCCAGGCATCTAAAGAACGAGAAAGAGTGTCTACATGACGGGGCGGAGCTCGGGCGAGGTTGCAAAGTCGAGGAGGAGCATACTTGCCTCATGGTCGTCGACAATGTCGACCTCGCCAGACCCGCTCGAGCCAGAGCTCGTCGCTGTGAGGAGCGGGGAGGGAAGAGGCATGAGTTGCGCGGGTGGGAGGGCGGTTGCTGGCTGAGAAGGCTGAGAGACGGGATGTTGCCATGAAGTTGACCGTGCGGCGGTCGTAGAAGAACCTTTCAATCCGTTCTCGAGCACCTCGATTCGGCTTCGTAGATCCTCGATGTACGCAATCGTACCCTGTCCAGATGTCAATCAGTCTGAGAATCACCAGCCTAAGAGATCTGCGATGCTCACCTCGAGAATTTCCAGCTTGTGCAGGCCTCCTCGCTCACCCGCTTCATCTCCGCGTCCCCGCTTCCGCCCGCGCTCCCTCGCTCGCGCCATCTTGCGCTCACCTTCCTCCTTCAGGCTCGGCACCGTCTCCCTCAGCGCCTGCAAACACTGGTTGATCTTCTCGCGCCTCCTTCGCTCGATCAGCGAGTGCGAGACTTTCCGCTTCGACGAGCCCGCTGTTCCCGCTGCACGAGACGATGAAGCCGTAGGAGGGGGCGAAGCGGAGGGGCTTGGCTCCTCGACACTCGGGTCGTCTTCTTCGAGATCGAAGGGAGATGGTTGACGCGGGAGGTTGCGAGCTGCGGCGATCGCAGCAGAGCGGCGGGGACGTTTGCCGGTAGACGACGACGGAAGCCAGTCGTCATCGTCTATTTGGCGACTTGCCGAAACGTCCGTCGAGGCGGGAGGAGAGTCGAAGGTTGCGCGTAGAGAAGGCAGCGTCGGCCGTAGGAGACCCGCTGTAGTTCCTTCGGACGTCGTATTGGCTTCGTGGTGCGGGATGAGAGGCGGCGGAAGCAGTACGAGGTGGTCGACGGGAAGTGTAGTCGCGGGGAGCGGAACGAAGGTCGAGCGGGGTGTTGGCGGCTGCCATGCCTGCTCGCGCTGCTCGTGCTTGCTCGTCTGTGTAGCCATATGTCCTGTGATGTCGTCTGGTGAGGGAGGAGAGGAGAGAGCGAGAACGGCGGGTCGTGTGCACCGCACGTGCGGTCGTGTGCGAAGGTCAACGTTCGCTCGCGCTTTCCCCCTTATCCTGCTCATTCCCTTCGCTTCGTCTTCCTCGAAGCAGAGAGGTTCAACGAAACCTTGACTGCAAGTCAACGACGGACGAAGCAGCGGCAGGCCTCGACAGCTCAAAGGAAGCCTTTCAAGACGCCTGGCTCGTGCCGGGCTCTCCGATGACTTCCACGACGGTAGGGAAGACGAGAGCGACACGTATAGAGCAATTCTATGAATCGAGATTGGCTACTGCTTCAAGCCCCTGTACAGCTCCGTTTCGACATCGTAGTAGAGGTCGAAGAAGCGCTGGTCGCCCCACGGCAACAAGTTCGTCCACACGACGAAAGCGATGTCCTTCTCCCGGTCGATGCACCAGTGGGTATTGGCGAGACCGCTCCAAGCCATGGCGCCAGCTCCACGACCCGTCGGAAGGTCCTTGCCCGTGAGCACGCCTGCAAGTCCGTGAGTCATGTCCTTCGACATTTCCGCTGCACGCCTCGTCGATGGACAGACGTTGTCTTTGCACCATGCCCGTAGGTCTTGACGCTGCAGGTCGGTCTCAAGCTGGTCCTGGAACATCAGATCGACCGTCTCCTTCTTGAGAATGCGAACACCGTCGAGTTCACCACCCCGCATCAGCATGCGGAGAATTTTGAGGTACGAGCGGGGTGAGCCTTTCAAGCCGGCACCGCCGAAGTGCTGCGACTCGGAGAGAGGCGGGTTGGGACCGATAGTGTGCGGCTTCGACGGGTCCGTGGCGTCGGCGTAGACCATGGTGATCTGCTGAGGAATCGGCATGAACGACATGTCGTGGATGCCGAGGGGTCTGTAGGAGACCGAATGTCAGCAGAGGAGCTTGGCACGCGAGATGACAGGATGCACGCAAAGACCGTTTTTTCGAGGCACTTTTCGAGCGGGAGACCGCTCATCGACTCGACGATCAGGCTTGTCCAGTCAATGTTTGGACCGTAGCCCCAGTGCTCGTCGGGTTTGCTGTAGAGCCGAGGTTCGTTAGCGAATCGGGGAAAGATAGAGGAAGGAGGGCGACTCACGCCAACAGCGGCGTCTTCGTGATCCATTCCTGCGCCAGGCCAGCTTCAGTGTCGCTTCAAAGCCATGTAGGAACGGACTCACCCGGACGGCGCCTTTGTGGTACGGCGCGGTGGGAATGCCGAGCTTCTCAGCAACCCTGGGGAAACGAGTGTCGACAAAGTCATACTTGAAGCCTGGTCGAGAGTAAGCATCGTCAGCATTGTAGAAGGTGAGGACTGGCGAAGGGGAACACACCCGCCGTGTGGATGAGCAGCGACTTGATCGTAATGGGAGACGTGTTGTCCTCGAGGATGAGATCGCCCTTCTCGTCGAACCCGGTGAAAACCTTCGTCTCCTTCAACTCCGGCACATACTCCCGCGCATCGTCTTCCAGCCGCAGCTTGCCCTGCTCGACAAGCTGAAGACAGGCGATAACCGAGACCAACTTTGTACAGCTGAAGATCTCGAAAACAGAGTCCTCCGTCACCGGCACGCCCTCCTTGTCGAGATCGTCCTTCGAGACGGGTGCGGACGGAAGGTGAGCGTAGCCAGCCTTGCCATTGTAGACCTCGGGGTTAGCGGAAGAAGCGGCGAGGACGACAGCGCGTGGAAGGCCGTGGTACGGGTCCGACGTGGCGGACGCAAGGAGGGCGTCAATGGAAGGAGCGGTCGCGAGCATCCTAGGCGAGGGAGATAGGAGAAGGAGCGAGAGAACGAGCGAGATGCGGCCGCCGCCAAAAAGTGGGGGCGGAGCGCGGAACGATCATTCAGCAATGTGCCGCACGACAGCATAGCGTAAGCATATCAAGAGAGGACGCCAACACCATTACAGTACTGGTACGAGCGAGAGCTGATGGAAAGCGAGAGAGCCGGACTGGTGCGTGCGAAGGGCGCGGCGCGCGCAGGGAAGGCCGCCGCCTATGTCGCTCGTTGATACAGCGAGAGCGGACAAAGATTTGCACCGGCAGACCCAGCAGGAGATCGACTGAACCGCGACGTTGCAAGAGATCAGAGGTTGAGAAGGTTGAGGGCACGAAGTTGTATGCGCCCGCTGCTCTAGGCGAGACCCTTGTATAGCTCGGACTCGATGTCGAACCAGAGATTGTGGATAGGCTGGCCGGCAAACGGCATGACGTTCGTCCAGACGACGAACGCAACGTCCTTTTCGCGATCGACGACCTAGTACGTGTTCTGCAGAGGCAGATGAGATCAGGTCTGCGGCAGAAGATGGAGCGAGAGGCTTTGTACGCACTGCCATGCCGCTCCAGGTCAGAGCACCGGCACCTCGGCCGGTCGCCAGGCCCTTGCCCGTGAGCGCACCGCCAATGTCGTGCGTCAAGTCGCGCGAGGGCTCCGTCGCCCGCCTGGTAGCCGGGTCAAAGAGGTCCTTACCAAAGAAAAGAAGCTCCTGACGCTGCCGATCCGTCGTAAGGTGGTCCTCGAACATGAGGTCGACCGTCTCCTTCTTGAGGATGCGGACGCCGTCGAGCTCGCCGCCGCGCAAGAGCAAGCGAAGGATCTGGAGGTACGAGCAGGGCGAGCCCTTCAAGCCGGCACCACCGAAGTGCTGAGTCTTCGAAAGCGGAGCGCTGGGGCGAATAGCGAGCGGCTTGGACGGGTCCTCTTCGTCAGTGAAGGCCATGGAGATTTGCGACGGATTGGGCATGAAAGACATGTCGTGGATGCTGAGGGGTCTGAAAAGCTTACGGGTCAGGGCAGGGCACGATTCGAGGGTTGGGCGTGCGAACGGGACGCACTCGAAGAAGTAAGCCTTGAAGTACTGCTTCAACGGCTTGCCGCCGACGGCTTTGACAGCCAGAGTCACCCAATCGATATTGGGACCGTAGTTGAAGTGCTTGCCGGGCTTGCTGTCCGGCAGTGCGACGCAAAGGCGTTAGTTAGCCTGGAACGCCGAAAAGCGTGCAAGGCTGGACGACTCACAACATCAGCGGCACCTTTGTGACCCATCCCTGCGAGTCCATGAGAGACGAGGCGCATCAGTAAACGCGACGGCTGGAGGTCAACGGGTAAGGCACTCGCACGGCGCCCTCTGCATTGGGCAATGCCCGAATGCCCAACTTCTGCGCGATCTTGACAACCTCCGGGTTGAACATGAAGTACTGGAAGCCTGGAGCGGGACACTAAAATCAGGAAAGAAGTGTACAGCCGGTGCGATGGAGCAGCGAAAGGGCCGTGTGAGTGAGGAGCATCTTGATCGTGATGGGCGTCCTGTTGTCCTGGAGGATCATACTGTCGGCATCGCGGAAGCCCCTGAACAGCTTTGTCTCCTTCAGCTCCGGAACGTACTTGCTGGCGTCGTCGTCCAACCTCATCTTGCCCTCGTCGACGAGCTGCAGAACCGCAATCGCGGCAATGAGCTTCGTAGCTGAGTACAACTCAAAGATTGAGTCGGCCGTGATGGGCTCGTCCTCCCCCTGAGTACTTCGTTCGAGACAGGTTCGGCAGGGAGACGGGCCCATTCGCCCTTGCCTTCGTAGAGGCTAGCTCCGTTCGAAGTGTCGACGAGGAAGACAGCTCGCGGAAGGTTATAATAGGGGTCGGATGTCGCCTTCGCGATGGCAGCGTCGATGGCGGGTGCGGTGGAGAGTATGGCGAGCGTTGACTGCTGTGGTAAGCTGGCGGGGACAGTAGAAAAGCGGGAGAGATAGAAGAACGGTCGTTCGCGAGAAGAGGGCGGCGGCGGCAGGACCGAGCAGATCGGCTAGGTCGGGCGGCGGGTGACAGAACAAAGGACCCGTAGTAGCGAAGTCAGCAAGCGGGAAAACCGTGCGGGCCGGACTTATCGAGCCATGAGGATGAATGCTGCTGAGTGAGCATCACCCCCCATTCCCCACGAGCCGTGGACCGGCGGCGGAACGTCCATGAGAGATGAGATTGGTGCGAGGGAGCGAAGAGGGGCCGAGGGAATTCGCGAACTAGCTTCAAGCGGCGGCAACTAGCAGAGTGTACCGGCACTGCACCTCCGCGTCACGGGGTGGCGTTGTGCGCGGGAGGAGTTGAGGGAGAGACCTCGTCCGGGATGACGAGGAGAAGGTTGAAGGACGCGAAGGACGCGATGTCTCCCGCAGGACAGCGACGGTTCTCGCCAGGAACTACATACGACATGCTTTCGAAACAGTGGAATTGCAACTACATGGGAGACGCGAGAGGAGGGCAAAGGAGGGGAAGCGCCGCGGGGAGCGTGAGGAGGGGATGCGCCCCGGCGATTTGCGTGACGTGTTTGTACAGACGACGACGAATCGAAAGAGAGGAAGCGGGAGTCAGCAAGAGCTTGAGGTGGGAGGCGATCATCCTGTTTGCGCGAACGAGGCAAAGGTCAGCGGTTCGTCCTCGAGAAGCGCAACCGACAACACGCACGGATGAAGACGCCTCGCTCGCCAACCACTTTCCGCCTATCGGGATGGTCCATGCCGAGCAGGTCATCGTCCGCCCATCGGTGATTCGCCAGGATGTCGTCTGTTCGGGTTGAGACGCGAGTCAGCAAAAGCGATTCGTCGCGCAGCTCGGCGGGACGCGCACGCACCATCCTGTATCGGCGCAGGCTGCTTGAACACGGCCGGCTGGATGATGGCAAACTTCATCTTGGCGAGGTCCTTCTCGGATGCTCCTGTTCGCTTTTGCAGTCGCAGCTTCGTCTCCGAGAACGGCTCGCCCTGTACGACAGGAAAAACGTCAGCGACAGTCAGAAAGGCACGTGGCGAGCGAAATGCACTGGTCGCAGAACGAAGCGGAAGGGAATGCCGTGCGCGCGCTGAGGCTCGCGGTTGAAGTGATAGACTTGGACGACCCGCTCGTCGTCCTCGGCGTTCGCCTCCTCGAGCAAGATCTCCTCCGCGTACAGCTCCGTCGGCTCGGGAATGTCGCGCACGACCTCCTGCCCGCTGTACACGTGCTGCGTCCTGCCGTCTTTCGAGAGCTGGAAGATGCGGATCTGGCCGGACCCGACCGTGTCCGGCGCCGCGAGCTTGACCTGACTGCGCAGGTGGTCGTTCGCGACCTCGAGCATGGTCGTGTTCTTCGGCAGCAGGAACGGGTACGAGTTCTCCTCCTTGTTCGTTGGGCCGACCCAGGTGATCCGGAGGCTCTTCTTCGTCTCGAGCTCGATGATCGAGACGTCGAGGGTCTCGTAGTAGAGGAGGTTGCTGGTCGGCGTCATGTAGCCGGGCTGGATCATCTCGGCGACGGTGTGGTTCGACTGGCGGCGGACGATCGACTTGGGCGCGCCGTTGGCGCCGTTCGCCTGCGTGAACCGCAGCTTGAGCCAGTCGCGCTTGAGGTACTCGCCGGCGAGCTGCGCGAGCTGGTCGTACGAGTGCTTCTTCGAGAGCGTAAGGGCGAACTCGGGCAGGTCGGGGTCATCGTACTTCGGCTTGAAGTGGACGACGACGCGGTTGAGGAAGTAGTCGTACATTTGGAGCGGGTTCTGGAAGCCGTGCTGGCGGTCGGGCGCGCCGTCCTGCGACGCCGAAACGGCCGGGTCGTTGATGTCGACCTGGAAGCAGACGACATCGCCATCCTGGATCTCGGACTGCAGGAAGGTCGCCTTCATCTTCATCTGCTCGATCATGTTGGGCTTGATCTCCTCGTAGATCTTGAGCGGCGTCGTCGGGAGGTAGCCCATCCGCTCGTTGATCTTGCTCGCGAGGTCCATGACGCGCATGTTGCGGTGCACGTAGAAGTGCCCGACGCCGGCCAGCGTCTGCTTGTTCGGGTCAAAGTGCTTGACAAAGACCATGATGGGCGGCTCGGTGCCGTGCAAGACTTGCCAGTCGTGCTTGGTCTGCGGGGCGATATACTCGAGGTACAGCTTGAGGTCGTGCTGCCTCGACGCCATCTTGTCGCGCACCGTCTCCATCGTGAGCGTCGGGTCCTGGTCGCTGATGGGCGTGTCGGGCCGGATCGTTTTGTTCTGGCGATTGACGAGTACCCAGAGGCGGACGCAGTTCGGGTCGTATCCGTGGTCCTTGGCAACCTGCGCGCGGAAGTCAAGGTACGGCTGTTGCTTTGCGACGCGATACGATGGCAAGGGTGTCGACGGCATCGTGCGGTCGTCGAACGTCGCGAGGTCGAACCCTTGGTGTCGCCGGAACGTCTCCTCGGTGATGACCTGCACGCATCAACCGGTTAGTCGAGATCTGCGGCTGGAGAGACGCAAGCGACGCACCTTGGCCGTCAAGTACAGGTGCTGCTCATCCCGCTCGCGCTTCTTCTGCTCAGCCTCCCTCCTCTCCTGCTCGAGGCGGTTCCTCAAGTGCTCCGGAACGTCCTCGACCGTGATAGTCTTGAGGACCTGCTTGACCCTCGACTCGCGGATGTAGACGAGCATGTACGCGTTCGTGAAGCGCTTCATCGCGCCCTTGACAGGCGGTTTGGCACCCGGCTGCTGCGGCTGCTGGAAGTTGGGCGGCGGCATCGGCTGACCATTCGCCATAGGCGCCTCGCCGCCGAAATTGTCCTCGAGTACTTCGCGGTCGCGCACGGGCACGACGCGGTCGTCGTCGAAGCGGAGCCAGCGGCCGTCGGGCGAGGGCTTGATCAGGACGAAGTAGTGGCCGCCGTGGACGTCTCCCGAGTGGACGAGGACGCCGTGGAGCTTGTACACGTGCGACTCGGACCGGTCGGCTTTCTCGTCGAGGTACGACTCGAGGTCAATCTCGAGCGGGAACTCGTGGCGGTCGTTGATCTTGACGTTCTGGTCGCGCTGCATGTCGTACTCGAAACGCTTGAGCTGGAGGTGGAGGACGGGCGGGAACTCTTCGAAGATGACGCCCTTCTTGGCGTCCTGCAGTCCGAACCCTTCGGCGTTGTACCGGTTCTCGCCCTCGAGCGTCTCGACCTGGATGTAGTCCCTGAACGACTCTTCGAGGTTCCGCAGGTTCTTGACATTCAGCTGGATGTCTGTGCGCATGGGAAGGCCACATTAGTCAGCGACCGGAACAGGACGTTCGCGCCTCTCCCCACTTCCGACTAAGCGCACCGTAAAAGTCCTCGCTCCTCGCCGACTCGTAATCGATATTGATACACTTGATGTAGCTCTTCATCTTGCCGCAGAACAAGCGGTTGATGGCGCCGTCGGCCTGGGTGCCCTTCATCTTGGTCTCGAGCTTGTCGCACAGGACGCGGTTGAATTCTTGCACATCGTGCTGGAGGAACGAGTCGAAGCCTTTCCAACCGAAGGACTTGGTCAATTCGGTCGTGCCTGCGAGCGGGAGAGCGGTGCAGGGTCAGCATTGTCGCAATCGAGGCGAGGAAGCGAGGGAAGAGCCGGAAAGAGAAGGGCGACGCACCGACCGACTGATCTGACGTCTGCAAGTTGTAGAACACGCGCTGCAGCGCAAGCGGCACCGTATCCGTCGTGTCGTCCTGGGTCGGGATCTGGTAGACCGCCTTCACCCGCACCACCCCGATCAGCTTTACCTCGCACAGAAGGGGGAGGGAAGACGAGGGAACGCACTTCTCGGAATTCGTTAGTGAGGAAGAGAGACTGGAGGAGCGAGTTCATGTAGCAGGTGGCGCCTTGGTTCTTAAGCCCGACGTGTCCCGTCTCCTTTTTCGAGTCGTAGCTGTGAGCCAAAGCGCCGGCACTCGATCAGCACCTCCGCGCGTCGTGCACAGCGCCAGAAGCCAAACCCAATGCGAGGCGCCTGGAACTCACTTGTGGAAGTTGTGCCACAACACGCCTGTCTCGTCCTTCAACACTCTCACGAAAGCCGTGATGACCGTCTCGTCGTTCTCGATGATAGACTTTGTCCTCCCCTCACAGACGGAGAACAACTTGCGCAGCTCGACGAAGCGCGTGAATCCCCAGTCTTGCTCTTCAGGAGTGAAGCGGTGGTGGGCCTCTGTTTCGCACCCCGCACAAACACCCTCCTCAGCTCCCGCGCGCAAAACTTTTTTTGACAGAGGAAATGCGAGACGCACGCGACTGGATGTAGACGGTCGGATCGCCCGGGTTCGAGATGGCGAGCGCGAACTGGGCGCAGACGTGCCACCCCTCCGAGGCTTTTTGGTCGCCGTAGTTGAGGTAGACAGAAACCATGTCGTTTGCTTGGCCATTCGAGTTGCCCATCGGGAAGAGGAGGATGTTCCTGCGCGAGAGGAGATCGTGTCAGTCTCTTTCAAGCGCGCGCCGACTCTGCACGCAACCGCTCCAGCAGAGCGTGCGCACCGGAGTTTTCGAAGACGAGGAGAAATCGCAACGCACCACTTGTGCCCGCCGCACGCAAACTCGGGACTCGTGACCCTCTTGTCTAGCCTCCGATAGTCGCTCAGATTCCAACTAAACACCTGAAAGTCCTCAACGGGCTCTCCCATATCCGTAAGATGCTTCGCCGCGAACGCATCGTCTGTGCCGACATGCTCGATCAGCTCGCTCGAGTGGGAAGAGAAGGAGGAGAGAGAGAGGGGAGACGAACGATCCTCGACCGAGACGATCTGATTCGCATAGTCGACGTCCATCGCTCCACCCGGCGTCTGTGGCCCGCTCGCCTGCCCTACCCCAGCATCAGCGCCATTCAAGTCCGCCTCGAGACCGCCGTCGGTGTCGGGCGGGGGAGGCGAGATGTTGTGCACGGGGACGTCGTCGTCGCCTTGCTGATGCTGAGCCGGGGGAATCGGGCCGTCAAAGAGGGGTTGCTGTGCGTCATGAGACCGACGGTCAGTGCATGAGAGAGCAGCGGAAGCGGGGTCAGTGAGGAGATGACGAGAGCCGGGGGAGGCGCAACTCCATCTCCCCGACCGAGCGCGCGTTGAATGCATGTACTGGACGAGACGGCACGCACCATCTCTGACGAGGTCCGCGCTCAGTCGCGCGTGCGGATGCGGGTGTCAAGCGGCGTCGAGGGGCGTCAAGGGTGGGAGGTGGACGAGTGTGGCGAGGAGGGAAAGCGAGGCGGTGAACGTGTAGGTGTCTAGGTCGAACGTCGACGCTTGTTCTAGACAGGCGAGCTCTTGACCCAGAGCAGAGCGGCGAGCTGGTTCGGTTGACCGTGAGGAAGAGAGTGAGGGAGGAGAGCAAGGGGGAACTCCTGCCAACTCGACGACGGCGGCGACTGGGCTTGCGTTGGCAAAACACTCGTCCGCACGCACACAGAACGACTGGAGCGACAGTGCTCCCGGACACCCTCGACGACACCACTCGTCCTCGCAGACGAACGACGGAACTCGTTCTTACACCGTACACGCGCGCCTACCTGAACCCACCAACGCGCTGAATCTCCTGCGGCCACGCCTGGGCCTCCTCGACACTCGCCGTCGGGAACGGCAACGTCTTGACGCCCTTGACGACCTCCCTCTCCCCGCTCTCCTCACTGACCAGATCCAACCCCCTCTTGGCCCTCTCCCTCGCCTTCCACCCAACCTTCTTCTTCGCATCCGTCACGCGCACAAAACCTCCTGGGGCACCGGGGACGTGCCCACGGACGTAGAGGACGTTTCGGGCGAGGTCGATACGCTCGACCATCAAGTTTTGCGTCGTGACGTTCTTTCCACCCATTCGACCGGCCATCTTCTTTCCTGGCCAGACGCGTCCGGGATCCTGAACGCCCATAGCCCGTCAGCGAGGAAGGAGGGGGGATGGGGGAGGGGACGAACCTGGTGCTGACCCGTCGCACCGTGAGACCTGTGACTGATCGAAACACCGTGACTTGCTCGGAGGCCGCGGAAACCGTGTCGCTTCATCGGACCTTGGAAACCCTTGCCGATTCTGCGGGCGCGAGCGAGCGAGGTTGAGGGGCCCGGAGCGTCTCGGGAGGGAGAGGGAAGGGGACGCACGAAGGGGCTTGGACGTCGACGTGCTGGCCGGGGACAAAGTGTGCTGCCGAGATGAGGGTGCCTATGAGAAGCCGTCTGCAGAGTCAGCCGCCGCTGGCTTCCGCAAGAACGCAAGCCAGTCTCTCGCGCCAAGGCGTCGCTGCGGACTCACCGGCGGGCACCAACGCATCCTCGGTGACCTCAAACTCTGCCAACCGCATCTTTGGCTCGACTCCAGCCTTCTTGAACTGCCCTAGGAGGGCGTTGTGGGTGGTCTTTGCCTTGCGAGGCGAGCATCCGACGATGACGGTGTGACGGACGCGGTGCTTGGGCGTCGGGGCGGGGTAAGATTGCGAAGAGACGACTTGGACAGCGTCGAGCTGCGGCGTGGGAACGACTGAGCGAGGGGAGCTGATGAGAGGAAGGAGAGCTCGGGAACGCACCTCAAGGACGGTGACGGGGATGCGAGTGCCGTCTGTGGCCCACAACGCCGTCATGCCATGTTTCCTCGCTAGCACGCCCGTCCGCTTCGAGTCTGGGGTGAAGGTGCGCTGTGGTGCATCCGGCGAAGGGGTGAAGGGAGTGGGCGAGGAAGACGCGGCGGTTGCGAGCGTGCGAGCGAGTCGTCGAGAGAGTGTGCTCGAGTTGAGCGTGAGCAGCTTTACGCTCTGTGCGAGTGACTGCATCGTCGTCGTCGTCGTCGTCGTAGCCAACCCTATCTCGCTCGACAACATTCAACTCGCTCTCTCGCTCGCTTGCTCGGGGCTCGCTGGGACTCGCGAGGACTCACGCAGACACTACACTCGCGATGACCACTTTTACGCTCGGCCACCAGCTCAAACTCGACTCGCTCGAGCACACCCAGCCGCACCTCGACCGTCTCCGCCAGCTCGGGCCCGACGTCGACGAGGTCCGCTTCGGGGGGAACACGCTCGGTGTAGAGGCGTGCGAGGCAGTCGCAAAGGTGCTCGAGGACAAGCGCGAGTTGAGGGTGAGCGCGCGCGACGGTCTCGTTCAGCGACAGAGCAGGTTGAGCGATTGCCTCGAGGGTAGTGGAACTGGCACAGGGGCTCGTGAGGGTGGAGCGGAGGGCCTATCTTTGCGTCTCGCGCACACGAGGCGGCCATTCCTCGCATCTTCCCCCATTTCTCCTCCTCGCACTGACCCACCTCTCCCTCTCCCTCCCTCCCAGATTGCCGACTTCTCCGACATCTTCACCGGCCGCCTCATCACCGAGATTCCCCAGTCCCTCCGCGCACTGTGCGCGTCTCTCCTCACCCTGCCGCTGTTGACGGAACTCGACTTGAGCGACAATGCGTTTGGTGGGAGGAGCGCGGAACCCATGTACGTTTGTGCTCTTCGCTCTTTCCTGCCGTGGACAAGCGCTCCCGTCGACGTGTTCAACCGCTCAAGGCCGTTGTGGAGGAGCGACTCGCCGCTCACGCTCCTCGGATCCCTTGCAGGCTCGACTTCATCTCCTCCGCGCCCTCACTCGAGGTCCTCCGCCTGAACAACAACGGTATGGGACCCCAGGGAGGCGCGATGATCGCCGGCGCGTTGCTCGAGAACGCCAAGAATGCTGGGAAGGAAGGCAGGAAGAGCAAGTTGAGGATTTTGGTGTGCGGTGCGTTGCGTTGCGCGTCTCTCCTTCAGGCTTGTCTAGGGTGGGTGAAAACGAGTTGCTGATGAAGTGCGAATGGTGGGTAACGCGCAGGCCGCAACCGCCTCGAAAACGGCTCCGCCCCCTCCTTCGCCGCCGCCTTCTCAGCCCTGACCACCCTCGAAGAAGTCCGCATGCCGCAGAACGGGATCCGCATGGAAGGAATCGAGGCGATCGTCAAGGGCTTGCAGAACAACCCCGAGTTGAAGTGGCTGGATTTGCAGGATAATACGGCGACCGAGAGGGGGTCTAGGGCCATTGCCGAGAGCTTGCCTTTGTAAGTTGGCGGGTCGCCTTCCGGTTCACGAACTGACCTGGAGATGCTCACGAGATGTTGCGTGTACACGATCCGTCGCACAGCTGGCGCAAGTTGCGCATCCTCAACCTCTCCGACTGCCTCCTCCGACCTCGCGGTGGCCTCTCCATCTTCACCACCCTTGCCACAGGCTCGAACCCTCTCTTGACCTCGCTCAAACTTCAATCCAACGAACTCGACACCCGCGCCATTCTCCAACTCGCCTCAGCCATCTCCCTCCACGGCGAACACTTGACGGATTTGGAGTTGAATGGGAATTATGGAGTCGATGGGACAGAGGAGGAGTATGAGAAGGTTAGGGAGGCGCTGGGCAAGTGGGATCATGAGGATGCGTTGGACGAGTTGGATGAGCTGGAGGAGCCTGAGGAGGAGGAGTCGAAAGAGGAGGCGGAGGAGGAGGAGGAGGAGGAGGAGGAGGAGAAGGAGGAGGTGAAGGAGGCGAAGAAGAAGGAGGAGAAGGAGGAGGACGAGTTGGCGGGCTTGATGGACAAGGTTCATATCGCATGAGGCGCATACCCTCTCCTTCGCACTTTCCTCCATCGTTCTCGTTCGTGATCACTAGCTGCAGTAGACATCGGTCCGTTTCGCTCGTTCTCTAGCGTCTCGTACGTGCGAGAAACGCGAATTGATTCGCAGGATCGCAACAAGCTCAGTACCGCCCGCCTCCTCCTCCGCTGCCTCCCCATTGTCTCTGACCGCCCCCGCCGCCACTCGAGTACCGATCCAAACTCTCCTGCTGACTCGGCAGCGGTCCGTTCCTCCGCATCCCGCCTCCTCCTCCCCCGCCGCCATTGAAGTCGCTGTACCCAGGCGGGAGCGGCGCACGTCCTCCCTGCTGCTGCTGCTGCTGCTGTGGTGGACCATCGTACCCTCCGCCGTAGCCCTGCGGCGGAGGCGCACGGCCGAAACCAGGGATTGACGCGCTGCCCATGCCCATTCCAGGCGGAGGCGGGAGCGGTGGTCGACCCATTCCCATGCCGGGCAACATCCCCCCTCCTCCTCCTCCTGCGCCGCCCATTCCAGGAGGAGGACCGCCCAACCCAGGAGGTGGACCACCCATCCCCATTCCCGGCAACGACGGTCGATCGCCTCCTTCTCCCCCTCCTCCCCCTCCTCCTCCTCCACGTCCAAAGTTCGGCATCGCCCCCGCAAACCCTCTCTGCTGATGCTGCAGACCCGGCAAGAACCCCTGTCCTCCCATCCCTCCTCCTCCTCTCCTCTCATCCTCATCCTCATCACCCATCTCCGCCCTCTCCTTCCCAACATGGAACCTATCGCCCTTATTCCGCATCCCAGGCCTCGAGCGACTCCAGAACCGGGTCGTGTGGTCGTTTGAGGCGCTGACGAGGAGGTGGCCCAGAGGGTGGTAGGCGAGCGACCAGACGTTCGAGTCGTGTGCGAACTCGAGGGACTCTTTGGGCGCCGGATCGGGGAGGGACCAGTGGATGATTGAGCCTTCCGAGCCGCCGGAGACGAGCAGGTCGTGGTGGATCGGGTGCCAGGCGACGGCTGCGGTGGAAAAGCACGGTGAGTTCGAAGACTTTCTCGACGAAGCGGTTGCTCCACTCTGCTGCACGAAAGCGCCCGGCATACTCACAGCAAACCTCTTTCTTGTGACCCCTCAGCGTCGCAAACTCCTTCATCGCTCGGATATCGTACACCTTGACGAGTTGGTCCCGCGATGCCGTCGCAACCATGTTTCCGTTCGGACTCCATGCGAGTGCTTGGATCGTGTTCTTGTGGCCGTGACTAGCAGGTGAAAGGGAGTTAGCGAGCGGAAGGTAGACGCGAGAATGGAGGCGCATACAGGGTGGTGAGGACGGTCGCCGTTCGCGGATCCCAGAACTTGACGAGGTTGTCCTTCGAGCCGGACGCGAGCAGACCTTTCGTCGGATGCCACTTGACGCACTTGACGTCCCAGCCGTGACCTGCATTCCGCGAGTCAGCTTCGATCACATGCGGAGGGGAAGGGGAGGCCTCGCAACGCACCCGTCAACACCCTCTCTTCCTTCATCCTTTCAAAGTTCCACACCTTGATCACGCCGTCATCCGCACCCGTGACGAACCGCTCGTCATTCGGCGCCCAACTCGCGTCCCGGATCGCCTCGTTGTGACCCTGGAAGATCTGGAGGTTGTTCATGTTCTGCTGAAAGTACTTAATGACGCCGGCGTTGTCGGCGGAGAGGAGCCATTGACCGGAGTGCGACCAGGAGAGGGCGCGGACGGCAGAGTCGTGAGCCTGCGGAAACGGATCGTCAGCGGATTGACCGGCAGCAGAAAGTGAAGCTTCGGCTGCCCACCTGCAGGATCGTCTCGAAGTTGAAAGTCAAACCGTTCCACAGCGTGAACTCGCCGCTCGTCGAGCCCGTGAGGATTCGCCGGGCATCAGGGGTGAACTAGCCGGACGAAGAAGTGTCAATCCCGTCACCGATTTCCTCCCATAAGCTAGACCCTTTTAGCAGCGAAGGTCAGACCGCGAGGAGCTGAGACTGACCGTGACGATGTTGACCGGGCAGCGAAGCTTGTTCGTCGAGGTGTGGGCGTAGCGAGTGCAGAAGGAGGTGGAGAAGTTCGGATAGGCTTGCGGCGGGAGGAGCTACGACGGAAGAAGCGTTAGATCGCCTCTTGCTGACCGCAGAATGGACCAAAGGACCATCCAGGAAGCGAACTCACGTCAATCAGGTAGCTGGGTTGGTTGCGGATGAAAAGCTGGTCGTGCTGGGATGCTCGGACGCTCTTGTACTGCGCGGCAAGTACATCAGCAATTGCTCGCGTCTACCGAAGCCTGTACAAACAGCACTCACGATCTTCCACCGCTCGATTCCTCCATACGGGTCGACTGTCCGCCTCGCCCTCACACGCTGCCGCTTCCCGTCGTGTCCGAGTTTCTCCTGTGCGGCAAGCTGTGCCAGCTGCTCCTCGCGTGTGTCAGGAGGCGGCGGCGCAGGCGGTTCGTCGAGTGTCGAGGGTTGCCAGGGAGAAGGTGCGGCGGAGATGGACGGGGCGAGCGAGCCGAGGACCTGGACGGGCGGGGCCGACGCGGTCGTAACCATCTCAGCAGACTCGTAACCGCACTCTCAAATCGACAGCCGCCCTTCCAAGCGGAGACAGCGTTGTGGTGCCGGCCAACTCGCAAGTCGCTCTCCTCCTCATCACTCAAAGTCGCTCTTCCACCGCAAGAGCTGCTCAGATTGGTGTTTGAGCGTTACTACGACCTCAAAGAACCCCGACCCCGCCACCACTATGTCGCGATCACCCAGTCCTGCGGCCCCTCGCCCTCGCACCGATGAGAACATCTTCCTCTTCGCGCCAAACCTCATCGGTGCGTACTTTCGACTCGCTCTGAGCACTCTCCGGACACGTCGGACAGCGCACGAGGGCTTGCAGCTGTTGTCGGGGTGCGAGGAGACGAGTTGTCGCCGACAAGGGTTGCCGAGCGTCATGCGCGTCCTACGTCCGGCAGCTGGTTTACGGGTGCTGGAAGGCGTGTGAGTGCGTGTTGGCAAGTTCAGAGGCGCTCGGCTCGAAGCAGCGAATTCGAAGGACTGCAGCATCTGGTCCGACGGACCACCGCCGGCTTCCTCTCCAGGAGCGTCTTGCTTCAGATGAACTAAGCGGATGAAGGCGCGGGTCGAAGGGAGTTAATTTTAGGAGACGGGGAAGCTGGGCATCATCCGCCGCGCTTCCTTCGAAGACGTCACAAGATGAGCGCGACCTCAACGTTCCTTCGGCGAAGTTGCCAAAGTCCGAGTCTCGCCTCGCCCGCTGTCAAAGCACATCAGACTCTTTCAGGCGACCTCTCGGAACTCCAAGCTGACGTCGCTCGCTCACCTGTCGGCGCAACAGGCTACACCCGCGTGATACTCGGCGCGGCAGCGCTGACATACATGCCTACGCATCCCAAGTTCTGCACGGTCGCATACTGCGTTTCTGCGTTACTCGATGCGGTGGATGGGCAGGTCGCGCGGGCGCTGGGACAGACGAGCAAGTTCGGCGCCATCTTGGACATGGTGACAGACCGGTGCGTTGCAGCCCCGCTTCAAGACGTTCCTCCAGTCGTTTCGTTCGTGGCGGAAGACGAGGATTGAAGTTATGAATTGACCGGCTGACACCTCAACCGCAGATGCATGACCTCCTGCCTGCTCTGCTTCCTCGCGTCCGCCTACCCTCGAGCAGCGCTCCTCTTCCAGTTCCTCATCTCGCTCGACTTTTCCTCCCACTACATCCACATGTATGCGTGAGTCGGCTTTTCTTCTCGGTTGCTTTGCAGGGCCTTTTCTCAGCCCGTTGAGTTTCGTGCAAGTCGCTGGACCGGACTGACGACTCCGTTTCGCAGGTCCATCTCGAGCGGCTCGCGCAGTCACAAGACGGTGACGAAGGAGCAGAGCTGGATCCTCTGGTCGTACTACAACAACAGCGTGCGTTCCGGCAGACTTCACCCCACACCCTTCCTCCAGCTCTTCGTTGACGCTCGCTTCTTCCCAGCGCACCCTCTTCATCTTCTGCGCAGCCAACGAGCTCTTCTTCGTCGCCCTCTACGTCCTCTCCAACTACCACAAGCCCCTTCTCACCTCGCTCCACACCCTCCCTCCCTCTATTCTCGCCCTCCCCGCTCCCATCCTCAAGATGGTCCTCAAGGCTTCGTGGCCTCACGTCGTTGCCATCCTCACCGCTCCCATCATGTTCGGCAAGCAGATCATCAACGTCGTGCAGTTCTGGAAGGCGGCGAAGGCGCTCACCGAGGCGGACCAGGAGGAGCGGTACGCCATGAAGACGGCCAAGAAGCAGTAGGCGCACCGAAATTGGTGCGCTAAGGAGGTTCGTCGACGGCGGGAGCGAAGTATCTGGAGGAAGCAGAGACGTCTCTCGCTCGAGCTTTTCTTGTGGCGGGATTAAGCAGGACCGCACAGAAAACTCAAGGTACCTGGTATTGCGTCTCTGCACTGTGTATAACTTCTCATTTTCCCACCTCCGTGACTCCCGTCCAAGCGGTTCTGTTCATTCCCCTCACGTCGGAGACTCGAGTCCGCGATTCCCGAGGTCTCGCACGCAATGATATACCCTCAGCCTCCGCACTGAGGTAAAGAGCGACTCTACGCTGGCCCATCGCTCGAGGGTAAACACTCGCCAACCCCATCTTCGCTTCTCTCGCTCCCCTTACTCACACGCTTAACAGGGCGCGGGGAGGGGTGAAGAAGCGGATTACACCGAGACGGGAAAAGCGAGGAAATGGGCACATCAACAGGAAGCCATGCGAGAAGTGAAGAGAGGAACAAGCTACAAACGCCTCGAAAGCGCCCCCGCATTAAGCGAGCTTCCGCACAACGACCGCGACAAGCGCGAGGAGGACGAAGACAATCGCCCTGTCGACCCAGCTGGGTGGTCCACCGATACCTCCGATCGATGCCTGTGCGAGATTGACGTCGGGGGGAAGGGTGGGAAGTGCTGGGGGTGCGGGAGAGCCGGGCTGGGCAAGGGCGGACGATGCGGGAGTAGACGGATGCGAGGGAGACGCCGCAGATGGCGGAGTCGGCGGAGGAGAGCGAAGCGGAGGAGCACTCGCAGGAGCGTACGAGGGACGAGGAGGGAGGTGAGCTGGCGACAGCCTCGGCGCACCAGGCGGGACGAGGGGGCCGGCGAGCGAAGGAGTCGAGGCGGAAGGGTCGGGATGGCGGTGTGAAGGAGGCGGGTGAGCGGGAGAGGTGGGCTGGCGGCTCCTGCCATACGAAGCACGAGTGCCGGAAGGCGAGCGGATGACGGAGGAGGAAGGGGAAGTTGGGAAGATGGTCGTCGAGGAGGTGGAGTCGGGGTGCAACACATCTGCAGTGCCTTGCACCTCGTAATCTTCGTCTGACCCAGTGGAAGTCGTCGCCGGAGTCGGACTGGGTGCCGTTCGCTTCGTCTCTTCCGCCTCTACCATCCTCACATCCCCCTGCTTTTCAACCCGACCCACTAGCGCCTCACTCGCCTCGCTCGCTTGCTGTCCCGCTACGCTCAGAGCAACGAAAGAGGTCGAGTCGTCGGCATCGAAGCCGCACGTCGGGCACTTGTACAGCTGCGAGGCTTTCGCGAGGCGCTGTCGCTCGGCTGGCGATGCATCAAGCGAGCCGACTGCTCCCTTGGGCTGTGCACATACGAAGCAGGATGCGACTGTCAGTATGAGGCAGGAGGACAGTCGTCAGCGAACAGGACACACCTCGGTGTCGAAGAACGCCATGAGAGCCAGCAAGGCCGTCCGCACGCCCCAAGATGGCTGCCACGTCTCCCTGCGAGTGCGATACGATAGCTGCGTTAGCTCACAGTGCGCGGAATGATAGAATCGGTCAAGCAACGTAGGAACCCAAACGCACGGGTGGAAACTCGAGATGGACAGGCAGATCTTCTTATTGACCTCGAAGCGACCAGACGGCGTGAGCATGTAGATCTCGGGCGGCTTGAAGGGGTACTCGGACGGCAGCTGCGTCAGGGGAAGCGAGGTTGGGGAAGTAGGCCAGAAGAAGAGTCAGTTCGACGTCCCGGTTCGACGTCCCGGTATCTTGCGGATAGAGCGCCGGGACCGGCGACTCACGACCATCTTCCCGTGGTACAATCCACCTGTGGGTCACGCAGGGATCAGCGAGCCAGACTTGCCGCACAACACCTCCCCGAGCCGAGAGCGTGGCGGCGCGGGATGGGTCCTTCCGCGATCCACAGCGTTCCAGACCGGCTGCTGCAACCCTGATCCTGAGGAGAGATGCCAACTCACCCTCGTAGTCCCCGCCAGGCCCGCGGATCGTGAAGTGCCAGGAGAACAGGTCGTCCTCGAGTGGGGCAGCTGCGAAGTCCGGACAGTCGTCGTTCTCGAGCTCCTTGGCCTCCTGCAGCAGCCTACGCACTCCCGCCGAGCGCGTCGACAGTCCAACCCGAGCAGCAGCCATGTCCTGCGATGTGAGGTGTGAGGTCGAAGCGAGACGTTCGCCGCCCGGGGTCCTCGTCCGTTGCCGAAGGAGATACTAACGTGACTCTCGGACGGGCATGGGAGCATGTTAGCCATGTATGCAAGTGCGTGGAATTGCGGGTATACAGGGGATATAGGTATATGGAGGCGAGGCGAGCGCCCGTCTATGCCGACTCTACCTCCTTGTCGTCCTTCCTGATCGTATCCTCCGCTGTGTCCGCCTCCTCCAACGCCTCTGCCTTCTTCTCCACTCGCTCGAGCGTCTCGGGGTCATATCCCCACGCCTTCAGGTCCTTGACTGTCTCTGCCTCGTCGTTCTCTGCGGGAAGCGAATGGAAAGGTCAGCCTGAGAAGACATCGCACCGGAGGATGTCCCGCGCACCCGTCTGCAACGAGTAAAGCTCGGTGAAGCCCTCAAAGGTGAGCTCTCCCGCGTCGTTGACGTCCAGGTACTCGACAATCTCGGTCCACTGCTCCTCTGGCAGGTCTGGTGAGTGGCGCTCGTCAGCTTGCCGTCTCCCTCCGACGCACTGTAAGTGAACGCACCTTTGCCGTTCGTCGCGCGAGAGAAGGCGTTAATCTCCTCCCTCCCCAGCGCTGCGAGCTTGACCTTCTCTCTGTCGTCCTCATGCTTCTTCGCTTCGTCCGGCTCGCGCAGCTTGGCGAAACGCAGGAAGATTGTGTGGAGTATATCGTAGAACTGCAGAGCGCAAGAGAAAGTAACGTGAGCTGCCGAACGGGTTCGCGAGAGAAGGAAAGCGAAAGAGCTAACCTGGTCAGACAAGTCTCCCTCCTCCGTGAGCAGCACTGAGGGCTTGTCTACGATCTTTCCATTCGCCTTTGAGTGGACCTCGGGCTTTTCACCGGCCATCGTGGCGTGTTCGCGGAAGTCGAGACCGGGGTTGACGGCGAGCGATGACGAGGTGCGGCGAGTTGACGAGGGTCTTGCTGGTTGAGTGGATGCAGCAGGGCAGTCGTGGAAACTCGCAGGAGCGTCTATGAAACCCAGAATGGAAGAGTGGGGCCAAGCGCGAAGAGTATTGGAGGGGAAGAAGCAAGGAAGCCAGTCAAATTGTCAAAGAGTGCAACCCCCAAGTCTTTAGGCGTGCAGACGAAACGGAACAGCTTGGTACTACACGTCGGGAATGCTACGACAAACATGAAAGTCCGTGAATGGGGTGAGAGGGCCGCCGGCCTTTGTGTCAGGAGGTTTGAGGCGGGTTCTGCGCGATGAACATCTGTAACGAAATACAAGGAACGAACCGCACCTCCCTCTCGGCCTGTACAGCTCTGTCTACCTCTCCTACGCCGTCAACACCGCTCTCCCCTCCTCGTCGACCCAGACGAGCGCTCTACCCTTCAACCATTTCTCACAATCCCCCTCCTCTCCCTTCCTCCCTCCAACTCCTGCATCCGCAACTGCCCGCAATACCTTGATGTTCGCCTGCGAGAGTAAGCCTCGTATGGCAAGCGCGAGGTGTGCGTCGCAGTTGAGACGGATCATCTCTGGCCAGGCGGAGGCGGAAGAGGCGGAGGGCGAGGGCGGGAACCAAGCGACGGCTCGGACGCGACCGAACGAACCTGACTCGTGCAGCGACGTCAAGAACTCCCAGAGTGCGCGAAGTCGTGTATCAGTCCAGTCGATCCGGCGTTTGGCCGAAGTTGGCGGAGGAGAGATCGGAGAAGGAGGAGGCTGGGCGAACCATCTGACGGGCGAGGTGTGCGGGATGGGGAGTGACGCCGAAACGGGTATAAGCCAGGCTCCTCGCCGTGCGGGCTGGAGGTACGACATGGTGACCGGCGAGTCGAGCGGGAGTTGCGAGGTGAGCGTGTACTGCGACTGAGTTGCGCCGTTCGCGGTCGCGGCATTCGTCGCGGCGAGAGTCGATGCTAGAGGGTCGAAAGCCGGATCGACGAAGGAGTGGAGGATGCGGGAAGGATGCTGGCGAGCCGGATTCATGTTGACGGCGGCGGGTATCGACGGATTGTGGCAGTAAGGCTGAGAGAGCGAGTCTACTTAGCGAGGAGAGGAGGAAGAGCAGAAGAGTACGCACGTATGGAATGCACCGCTTGATCGCGCCCTTTGCAAGTTCCGAGTTGTTTTCTTCCGCCTTCTTCTCCTCGACGCGCTCATCCGGCGTCGGCGGTACAAGCTCCTTTCCGCCCAATTCGACCACCTTTCCTTTTCCCTTATTATTTCGTCTCTTCTCCTGCTCAGCCACCCTCGCCCCGCTCGCTCGAGGCGACTCAACCCGTACTTTCTTCTTCTCCCGTCCTGCGGACACCGAAGGCGCCCATCCACCAACGACACCGGTCGTCTCCCGCCGTCGCAAGATGCCTTGTGTCGGTTGATCGAAAGGTTGAGCGGCTTGTGCTGGTGTGGGAGACTGGCGGGGAGGGGGAAGTCGCCAGTGCGCGAAGGGTTCGAGGGTACGGTCGACGAGTTGGCGCGGTTTTCTCAGCGGCAGGTCGTTCGCCGAGATAGCCCGAGAGGAAAGCTTTGAGGGAAGGGTGACTTCGTAGGTCCTGGTTGAGGCTGCAGAGTCTCAGAGTTCAGCTTCAACGCTTTCAACCAGGGCAAGAGAGGGACGCACGAAGTGGCTGTATCGGCTCATGCCTTTGCCACGCACTCGAACTCCGACTCGTGCGCACCGGCGGATTCACCAGCTTCGAGAGTGCCGCCGTTCGTTGAGCGAGTTCAGCGGGCGAGAGTGTCGATGGACCGCCTTGGGGGAGGAAGCGATAGGCCAGCATGTCATCGTGTGTCATCGGAGAATCCAGCAGAGCACACTCCAGCGCATCCTAGCAGCAGCGGGGCGGACAGCGAGTGACAAGTTCAAGGTCAACCAGCGGAACCAGGTTGACAACGTCCGTCACCCCGCTTATCGCTGCGTGAGAACTGCTCGCCGAGTCACGATGAACAACGCAACGCCAGACAACGCCAACCCAACCATCCACTCGACCGGAGGGGCGTCCGTGTCTCGCCGCACTCGCCTGATCAACCTCGACCTCGCAGACGCCGACTCGTGGGACAGGCTCGAGGACGAGCTCGTGTATGGGTCCGAGTGGGACAGTGCAGGGTCGGAGAGCTCGGCGGCTGAGGAACAGATCGATTCAGACGAGATCTTTGGTGCGTTTCGCCTCGTCCTCCTCGCCTGGTCGACCGCAGGGCCGATAGGCAACTTGAGATATCGGAATGGAACTAATACACCATCATTTTCCGTCGCAGACCTCATCCGTTCCATCTCGGACCCGGAGCACCCGCTCACCCTCGAACAACTCGCCGTCGTCTCTTCCGAACAAATCACCGTCAACCACGGCAAGCGACCATCGGTGCTCGTCGAGTTTACGCCCACGATTCCGCACTGCTCGATGGCGACCTTGATTGGTGAGTCGACTCGCTGCCTCGGAGCTCTGCGGCAGGCGAACCGAATCGCTGATGCTTTGTGGCCTTGCAGGTCTCTCGCTACGCGTGCGGTTGCTGCGGAGTTTGCCGCAACGGTTCAAAGTGGACATCAAGGTGAAAGAGGGAACGCACCAGAGCGAAAATGCAGGTGGGTTGGGCGCGATACTGCGTTCTTTCGCGCCAAGCGACGAAGTCTGACACTTCATATCGACGTCGGCGGCACAGTCAACAAGCAGTTGAATGATAAGGAGCGAGTAGCAGGTGCGCACAAGGGCTTCTGTTGTCACTGACTCCTCGGGACTGACGCTTTCTTTCTTGCAGCCGCACTCGAGAACAACCACCTGCTCTCCGTCGTCCAGCAGTGCCTGTCGACAGCTGATCAGCGCGGCAAGCCAGCTTGACCGTGCAACGATCCCCTCTGTAGCTCTAGTCCATCGTCTGTTTCTCGCATCCGCAACGCAGTCCTTGTTGTCTTCGATGCTCTTGCAGCCGGCGAGGGTCTACCGCCCTGCCGCGCTACAGCTTCTCCTCTCCTGCCCGCCACACCTCCCACTTCCAACGCCACCGCCTCGCACTCGCCTTGACCGCCGGCCACAACATCTCAATCTGCATCCTCCACAGCTGCTTGTTGTACTCCGCATACGCCTTCTTCGTCCTGCCCAGATACTCCGCATAGAAGGGCGCCAAGTCGACGTCTTCTGTCCCTGTTCCCGCAACTGCCGCACTGACCTGCGGCGGGAACGACTCCGCGTCGACGTCTCTCTCCTTCGCTATCCTGACTGCCGCAAGTCCCGCTCGCTCCCTCTCCATCCGCGCAATGTACTCGTCCCTCGCCCGCAAGAACAAAGTGTTCATTCGCGCCCAGAAGTCCTGGTTGAACGAGTCGAAGCGGTACCGCGTCAGTCGCCATTCGAGGTCTTTCGCGTGAAGCGAGCGAGCGACGGCGTGTAGACGGGCCTGTCGGGGACTCGAGTGGGAAAAAGAGGCGGAGGAGGGGAATTCGGCGAGAGAGTAGGGGTGTGGTCGCGAAGGAATGGAGGCTAAAGAGGAAGATGGTGCGGTCATCGCGGTCCACCAGCCGGATGGAGAATGCAAGGAGGGGAAGAGAGGTGCGTAGTAGACTGGTCGGAGGTTCGAGAGGGGACATGGCGGGCCGACTAGGTCGCGGGATGGAGGAAGAATGCCGGAGGAGGGGTCGAGGGCACGGCGGACTCGGCGGCGAGGTGCGGCTTTAGCAGCCGACTCGAAGGCGATGCGTGTGGAATGCATGGTGAAATGTCGGTGACTGCAACGGGAGAAGGGTGAGGTCAGCGAGCGTTGACGCGTTGACGGAAGAGCGGCATGATTGGAAGGCCTCGAGACTGGTCCATCCCCAACCCTAGGGCTTGAACTCCACGAGCAGACGGAGAGATGAATATAACGCACCTTTCGAGACACTGCGCGTTCTCCCGTCTGGCCGTTTCAAGGGCGAAGGAGGATGCGAACGACGAAGTTTTGCGGGAGTCGTGGCGGCGCGGTGCGAGCGGTCGTGCACTTGTGGGATGTCTGGGCAAGGATATATGGCACGCTCAAGCACGGTCGCAAGCGAATCCAGCGATGTGAGCCGTCCTTGAGGAGGGCAACCGTTTCGCAGACCTCGTTCGGCATCATCCTCTCACCGCTGCCGCTTCTTCACGCTTCTTGAGCCCGCCAGACGGCATCGAACGCTGGGAACTCGCTCCCAACACTGCGCGACGAACTCGCTGTCAAATCCTCGCCTTCCTCCATCCCCCCACTACACGCTCCGGCTCTCGCCTCCTCGGCCTGGCTGTCTCGCCGTACATTGGAGACAACGCAGACAAGTTCTCGACAACTTCGCCAAGGCCACCATCGCCGACCGACCCGATGGTATCTCTTCCTGAACTGCCAGCCGTCTCAACAGTGTGTCGAGTCTCTCTTTCAGAGCGGTCGTCGCATTATCCAGCTCATTGACAGCTTTCGCTCCATCAGCTCTCAAAATATGTGACCAGAGTGCTTGGGCAGGCAAGCTTCCTTAGCGCAGAGAGAGGATTCGAGGGGCGGTTGAACTTGAAGAGACCCACTAACCGTTCCCTCTGTACCGCAGAACCCCGGCAAGTTCACGCTGCAAGGCACGAACACCTACCTCATACACGTGAGCTAGGACAGGCCCTCGTCGAGAAGCTGTACAAGCTGACTTTCTCCGCTGTCCGCCTCTCTGGCCCGCCTTCGACCCTCTCTCTCGCCTGATGACCGTCTCTAGCACCCCGCATCACCCTCGCTCCTCCTCCTCGACACCACTGGCCCCTCCTCGTTCTCTCCGCTTTCGCCCTCTGCCCTGCAAGTCTACCTCTCCTCCCTCCGCTCAGCCATCGCCTCCCACCCAACCCAACCAGCACGCATAACCGACATCATCCTGACGCACTGGCATCGGGACCATACCGCTGCGGTAGGCGACGTGGTGAGGATGCTTGACGAGCTGGAGGGTTCGGAGAAGGCCACGGTTCGGGTTTGGAAGTTTCCCTGCGCGACGGGCGAGGAGGGGAGTTTGGACGCGTGGAAGAGCGAGCGAATGAAGGATGCAGAGCTCGAGCGGGATCTGGAAGGACTCGGCCAGGACGAGTTCGAGCGGTTGGGCGTCAATACTGCGCTGCAGACGCTTCGAGCGGGCCAGCGCTTCTGCCTATCCGGCGGCAGCGGATCATCAGCCGTGAGCCCTACAGACAATGTTGTCGAGCTCGAAGTCGTTCACACGCCGGGACACACGAGCGACTCCATCTGCCTCCTGCTGCGCGAAGGCAATTCCTTCGCCTCTTCCCCGTCGAGTCCCGCAGCACCACTCGCCCTCTTCACCGCCGACACGGTCTTGGGCCACGGCACCGCCGTCTTCGCCTCGCTCTCCGCCTACCTCTCCAGCCTCTCCTCCCTCATCGACCTCCTCTCGGTAACTTCTTCAGCGCCAGTCCCGCTATACCCAGGTCACGGCGAAGTCGTCAAGGACGGGTTGGCCAAGATCAGAGAGTACAAGATGCACCGGGAAGACCGGGAGAAGCAGGTGGTCGAGGCGTTGAAGGCGGTTGAGGGAGAAGAAGCGGTAACGGCCAGCGAGTGCGTCTTGCGCTGTTCTCGCTGCCTTTTCCGTGTGCTAAAGAGTTTGCTTCACAGACTGACCGACTCGATCTACGCCGACACGATCCCTTCCTCGCTCAAGCTCGCCGCGACGCACGGCCTGCTCCTCCACCTCGAGAAGCTGCGGGAGGAAGGACGGGTCGCTCGAGTCGATCAGCCGGGGCCAGAGGACCTCGACCTCGGAGCTGCTGGCGGCGGAGGCGAAGTGCAGATCCCGCAGGGCTGGTTCGATGGGTGGAAGTGGGTCGAGCGGGACGAAGCGGTCGAGGGTAGGCTGTAGAAGCTCTCCCAGGGCAGGGCTATGAGTGATCGAACGACACATGTTGACAACCTAGTAACCACTACAGGCGGTGATAGCAATCAAAGCGAGATACAAACGAGAGCTTCGACCCGGATCGCCTCAACGCCTTGCCTTCTTCCGCCTCGACACGTCCGACAGACTGATATCCGACACGATCGACTCTGCCCGCTGGAAGCCAGGTCGCTGGCCGACACCGCCGCCGAGAGGACCCGTCGAGTAGTCGGGCTGCGTTTGGGTCTCTGGGAGGTCGCCCAGGTCGAAAGCGTCTTCCGCCACGAGCGGTGCGCTCGCGGGCTCCTGCTGCTCGTCCTCGCGGGCGTCGTCCTGCTCACGCGCACGCTTCCCTCCCTGCGATGCCTGCGACGGCGAGTCCTCCCTGAGGAGCGTGGCCAGCGCGTCCTCCTCATCCTCCGCCCCGCCTGCTTCGCCTTCCCTTTCCTCGTCGCTCTCGGGAGTTGCCGTCCGAGGACGCTTGCTCGGCGAGTAGAGCTCCTGGCTGATCTTAGTCGGCGGCGCGGCACGTTTCGGGCGGGTCGATGCCCGGGATTGCTGCATGTCGTCTTGCCCCTCATCAAGCTCGTCGTCCTCTTCGAGTTCGGTCGCCTTCGCCTTGCCCTTCGCGCGCGTCTTCTTCACCCTCTCGCTCGTCGCGGCCTTCTGTATGGCTGTGGAAGCGAGAGCAGAACGTCAGCTGCGCATGGCGGTGAACGGAGTATAGCTTAACGCACAAGGGTCCTTCGACATGACGGTGATCAGCCGCTTCTGGTATGCACGGACGGGTTCCCAGGTCTTGGACGTCGGCGAGACTTCGATCTCGCGCTCGTCCAGCAGCGAGTCGAGCGTCGTCTTCCTGTGCACGACCAATGATGTGTCAGTTTCGGCAGACGAAGGAAGGCGAGCAAGAAGTGCAGCTCACGCCTTGAGCGCGCTCCTGCCGTCAATGCCCATGAGCAAGTGCCCGAGCGCCTTGAAGAACGAGAGAGCGCGGTTGCGGTCGTCCTTGCGCTTCGCGTGCTCTAACTGGGCGAGCTTCGCAATGATCCACTTGAGCGCGTCGAGATGGATGCGGAGGTGGTCGTCGGTTGGCATCTGGGCGACGATGGCGAGGTGAGCGCCGCGTACGATGATGACGCCTTGCAAGTGTCGACCGAGTGAGATGAGAGGCTCGTCGGTGATGGACGGCGAGTCGGGCGCGTCGATGTAGAGCTCGCAGGCACCCTTGAGCGAGTCGACGACGACGGCTGCGACGAGATCGCTGGCGGAGCCGTAGTTGCCTTCGTCGCGCAGGTCGTGGAGGAGGAGCCTGACATGCTCGTCGAACGTCGCGCCGAGCCGGCCCCAGTGCTTGACCAGGACAACGTAGTGGCGCAAGTCGAAGGTGCTGCTGTGAAGGACGCGGATAAACGGGGCGAGGATCTGCTCGAACCGTCGCTCGGCGACGAGCTGGGCTTGCTCCTTCGCGTTGTCGGCTATGAGGATGTACAAGTCGTTAGCGTCGGGCACGCTCGATGGATGACCGACGCGACGCACCTCGTATCTGCGCCGCCGTCTTCCGCCGTCGCTTCTCCTGCTTTTTCGGCGCCGCCTTCTTGCCCTTTTTCGCTGCCGCCTTCTTGCCCTTGCCCTTTTTCCCCCGCTGCGACTGGCTTCGCTCGTCCCTCTCCGTGTCGCTGCCGCTGGCATCCTCATCCGAGTCCGGCTCGCGCTGCGTCTCGTCCTTCTCCTCGTCACGCTCATCGGCTAGAGCCTCCGCGTACCGCTCGATCTGCGCCTCGATATAGCCCGCGCAGCGAGCTTGCAACTCGTCGCTCGGTGCGAGCTTGAGTTCCGACAGGAGGCCGTTCGGATCCGCTTCGACAGACGTGAGCTGGTGGGTCATCGTGTAGATGTCGAGGATGACAGCGAGCGACTGCGTTAACGACGTTGTCAGCGTCGCAGACCGCGAAACGAAGACGGGAATGAAACGTACGACCTGCTTGACTCCCTCGCAAGCGTTCGTCTCGTTCCCGACGGCGTACTCCTCGAGCTTGTCGAGGAATGCACGTCTTCGCTCCGACACGGCGATAACCGCAGCGAGGTCAGTCTTCTCCGCCTGGCGCGCCTCGATGGCGACGGTGCACAGCAGCCAAGTGAGGTGGCCGGCGAGGACGTTGATCGCGTGCTCGACCATCTGCGGAAAGACAGCTGTGAGCATGAGATCTCCTGAGCGTCAGAGGATAAAACGTACGCAAGCCTCAGCCTTGTATCCGAGCCTGCCGCGATTCGCAATGCCGTCGAGGATGTCGAGAGCGCTGGTGACCTTGCCGCCGTCGGTATCGTCGAGAGTCGCGTTCAGGTTCCGGATCTTCGAAATCTTCTCGATGCGCGCGACGCAGGCTGTCAAGGCGTGGCACTCGTCATCCTCGAACGTCGCTCCCTCGACGTCTTCGCCAGCCATCGTGCGAAGCGTTGATACGAGCGTCTCCTCGAGCTCGGCCAGCTTTGTCTGGTTGGTCGCAGACAGGTTCTTCGCGGCGACAAAGTGAGCGAGCGTCGTGGTAGCCTGGTCGAGCACGTCTGCCTGCGTGTGCTTGAGGAACTGCTTCCTGACGTCGTCCCAGAGCGACTCGTAGGCCTGCCAAAGTTGAGGATTAGCTTAGGGATTGCGGGAGGTCAGGCTGGCGAGACGCACCGAGATCTGCTGCATGTCGAGGTACAGGTCGAGCGAGATTAGACGGGGAATGGCGAGGATGTCGATGATGCGCGAGGCGTAGGTCTGGTTCCTCGAGAAGAGCTTGGGCAGAGCCTCGACGACGGCGCGCGAGATGGTCGCCTGATCCTCGTCCTCACGCTCCTTCTCCTACTCGACGCGAGAGTATCAGCAAGCAGGCTCGGCATTGGAGCAGGGATAGCGAGCGCACCTTCTTGGTCGTCGCCGAGAGACTCGTGACCCTCGTAAGGCAGGCGAGCAGGATCTCAACGAACAGCGTCTCCTCCTCCTCTGTCAAGCGAACATCTTCGGGCAGCTGGTCGTCCTTGTCCGCTTCTTCCTCCTCATCGCCGACCTCGTCGAGCGGCTGCATCTCCTCGTCCTCGTCCTGATCCGCCTTCTTCTTCCCCTTCCCTCGCGCCGCAACCTTGCCCTTCCCCTTCTTGTCCACGCCGTTTGCCTCTCCACCGTGCGAGTGATCCTTGAGGAGGTAGGCGAGCATCGCTTCCCAGTCCTGGAAAGCATCGATCGAGTCCCACAATGCCTCGACGGCGAGAGCAGATCGGCCTCGTGGGATAGTCGCCGACGCGTCCTCGTCTGCGCCACCGATGTGCGCATGAAGGACGTGTGCGACACCGAGCTTGTCGAGTTCGTCGCCGCCGTTCTCGCGCGCCTGTGAGCCTTCGTCGTCCCCGCCCTCGTCCCCGCCCTCGGCGTCTTCGGCGGCGGGGGAGCCGTCCAACTGCTTGCCATACTTGACGAGCAATTCGGCGAGTACCTTGAATTCAACAGCGCGAGTGAGCGCCTCCTCGTCTTGCTTCTTACCGCCCTTTTTGCGACCCTTGGCAGTCTTGCCCTTGGCATTCATCTCGCCCTGCTTCTCTTCGACCGCGTCCTTAAACAAGCCCTGGACGAAGTCCGCCGCCGCGACGCGAACGCGCTTCTCCCTCTCGAAGATGAGCAAGGCCACCTCGTCGCGCTGCTTTTCGTCCTCGAGCAAGCCCTGCGCATTGATCTGGTGGACGACGTGAAGCGCCTGGATTCGGACCGAGATGTCGTGCTCGCCGATGGCCATGTCGACGAGTTGCTGCTTGAAGCGGTCGGTGAAGTGGGTGAGCTTGCCGATGTAGGCCGACTTCTGATACAGCGAGAACAGCGCCCGAACCGATTCGCGGCGAGCTTCCTTCGACTGTTACGGCAGGATACTCGTTGACCGTCAGTCGCCAGCCCCCAGCTCCTGCAGACAAACTCGATTTCCACGCACCTCATCCGAGAGGACCCAGCCAATGTAGCGAAGGTAGTCGCCATCGATCCAGTAGTCGGGGTCGGTCTTCATCCAGCTTCCGAGTGCGGAGATGCACTCGGCGCGGATCACGGCATCGGCGTCGCGGTAGCGATTGACGAAGACGCTGAACCGCACCCCGGCAACGATGCGTCAGTTCTTTTGCGAGTCCGGGCCTTTCCGCAATACATCGAGGTGGAACGCACGAGGTGTAACTCTCCTCCATAAACTGCTCGACCATCTCGAGCTTCTCATGCGCCTCCTTGACCTGCTTCTCCATATCCTTGAGTCGCGCCTTATCCTTCCTGCCCTTCTTCTCCTCCGCCTCCTTCGCCCTCACCCGCTGCGCATGCTGCTTCCTCACGTCGACATGCAAAGTTGAGAGGCCGTTGACGGAGAGGAGGACGATAACGGTTGCCGTGTGACGGAAGGCGCGGATTTGCGAGGACGAAAGCGCATGCACCCAGGACGAGAACTGCTCGTAGAAGGATGTCGAGTAGAGCATGTCGTCGACGGCGGTTTCCGAGACGAGCTTCGAGAGAAACTGCGCGAGCGAGGAGCGGAACTTCTTGTAGGTCTTCGACTTCGAGATCAGCGGGTGGGCCATGTTCGTTTCCTGCCCGTCGGTCGAACACACCGAGGATGTCAGCGTTGTGCCATGCTGATGAGCATACTGCCCATTGGACGACAGCGCACCTGCTTGAACTCGTCGACGATGTCCTTCAGGTTCTCGACGATGCCGTTCTCGTCTTCCGCCTGGTGTTCGTCGATCGTGGCGTTGCAGCCGCAGCACTATGAACGCCATCACAGACGTGGATCAGTAACGCGCCGCATCGAGCAAAGCGCGACTGATAGCTCTCTAGCAAGACGCACCCGCAGGATGAAATTGACGAGCTCCGCCATCGCAGGACCCGAGTCCTCCTTGTACGACTCAATCCAGTCTTCGACGACCGTCTTGAGCGCCGTGTTCGGATCCTTCACTGCGTCTGTGCGAGCAAAGGTAGCGATAGAGCCGTTAGTTCGCGATACTTCGGCGGCCAATCGGGCGGTGCAAGTCGACGCACTGAACAACCCGTTGTCGTCCTCGACCTTGAAATCCTTCCCAGCCGCTCCGCCTCCCGCAGCCTTCGCGACCGGCGTGTCAAAGTCCTCGTCCCCATCCTCCGCCGCCGCCTGCTTATTCCTCGCGCCTCCACCAGCAGCCTTCCTCCCACCCGCACTCGCACGAGGCTTCTTTGCGCTCGCGCCAGTCGTCCCGGGCGCAGCACGCTTCCGCGACCCTGTCTTGATACTCGTCGGGACCTTGAACTCGGCGTCGTCTTCCTCCTCGTCTTCGCCTTCGTCCAGCTCGTCTTCGTCGTCGTCGGAAAAGCCATCTGCTGCGGCCTTGCCTGAAGAGGCTGCGAGAGCAGCGAAGTGAGGAGAGAGCGATGTCAACGACTGTCGGGCGCTTGGAGAGAATTCACGACGCGTCGCTTGCACTTAGAGAGGCTTGGCATGCCACAGCGAGCCTTCCGAGACGCACGCATGCGACGCCAACGTCCTTCGAGATCCCCATTGTCCTCACGCCCCACCTCCCCCTCGACCCGCCTCGGATGCGCGACACTCGCCCGCCAAGCCAGTCCAGCAGCACACACACACACGCACACACAGTAGAAAAGCCTCAAAAAGAAGCGCAGACTCACCGCCCAGCCTCTGGATCTCCTTCCTCACCCTCGAGCTCTTACGTCTCCCCCCCGCTCCTCCCTTCTTTGGCGACGCGGTGGCGGCCGGCGCGGGCGATGACGAGCCGCCCGAGTCGGATGATGGCATGCTTGTCCTGGCTGAGCAACCAGCGAGCAGTCTCAAGCCGGAGCGTGAACGGGCGATGAGAGGAGCGCGACGCCAACGCGCGTCCAGGGAGGCAAAGTTGACAATCCTCAAGGCCGCCGTACGGGGCTGCAGGCGGTTCACCAGCTGCGAGAGTAGACTAGTAGCCAGAATAAACGCGTCCGACGAGCGAAAACTGAGCGAGGCTGCCGTGTCTCTCCGACTCATCGTCGCACAGGTTGACAAGGCCGCGTCAAGGCGTGCATTGCGTTCTACTGCACTCCAATAACGTCTATGCCTGTCGCTGTTTACTCTGGAGTGCGGCGTAGTAGGCTGCGTGTCGAGCAACCGAGTCAGCGCGGCTCGAAGCGCCGAGAGAAGAGGAAAAGAGCGCACCCTCCGCCTCCTCGAGGCACCTGACGTTCGCGCCAAGCTTGTTAACCGTCTCGACATACTCGTCTTCCTCAACACTATCGAACACGATCCCCCCGCCAGCCTGGAGGAACGCCACGCCGTCCTTGAAGACCATCGTACGGATCGCGATGCAGGTGTCCATCGATTCGGACGAAAAGTCGAAGTGTCCGACCGCGCCGGCATAAACACCGCGTCGCTCGAGCTCGAGAGCGGAGATGAGCTCGATGGCGCGGATCTTGGGCGCGCCCGAGACGGTGCCGGCGGGGAAGATGGACCGGAAGGCGTCGAACCTGCATTCACGGTCGCACATCTCGATCAGCTCCAGTCTCATCAAGGCTGGTGAGGTACACGGAAGCCCGCTCTGAACGCACCTCGTCTGGCCCTGCCTGAGCAACCCGCTCACCTGACTCGTCAAGTGCATGACATGCGAAAACTTCTCGACCTGCATGAGCGAGTCGACAACGACCGTCTCGGGCTTGCAGACGCGGTTGACGTCGTTGCGTGCGAGGTCGACGAGCATGACGTGCTCGGCGCGGTCCTTCATCGACGCTGACAACTCGGCGGCGAGAGCGGCGTCCTCTGCGCGCTCGAGAACGTCAATGACTGCCCCTCGGGCTCGAGAGGTTGTCGACAGGCGGAACGCACCGGCAGGCGTCTTCCCCCTCCGCACGGTACCCGCAATGGCATGGTTTGTCACCTTGCCTCCGTCCTCAACCTTGCACAAGCATTCGGGCGAGGCGCCAACCAATTGCGTGCCGTTTCCGCAGTTGATGTAGAACATGTACGGTGAGGGGTTCAGTTGGCGGAGGTGTCTGCCGCGCACACGATCGTCACTTCACCAGATTCGCGGGTAAGACCGAAGATGGACGCACCGATAGACGTTGAACGGATGCAACTTCGTCTCCCTCCTCAACCGCTGACTCGGCACCGCTTGGATAATCTCGCCCTGCACGATACTCCCCTTCAAATCCGTGACGAACCGCTCGTACCCCTCTTTCCCAACATTCGACATCTTGTCCAATCGCGCATACCGCTCCGCCGGCTTCTCATTCGCAGGAATCGATGCGATCGAAATGAGAGGTTGTTCGGGGAGGGGAAGCGGAGCAGTCGAGAGAAGTTTCGAGAGAACCGCATCTATATTTTTGACTGCCTCGTCGTACGAAGCTTGGATGGTCGGTTCGGAAGCAGACGAGTCGGGGAGGTAGACGTGCGAGACGACGTAGACGCGTTGGAAGAGGTGGTCGAACGCGACGATCGTGTCGTGCAGAAGCCAGACGGACTCGGGAATGCCCATTGGGTCGGAGAGGTCGGAACGTGCGGTCTTGGGCTCGAAGTAGTGGATGCAGTCGTAGCCGACGTAGCCGATGGCGCCACCTGCGCGCATGCTCGGCTCAGCCATGCGAGTCAAGCTGGAGGAGGGGAAGAAAGGCAACGGACCGGTGAAGGGAGGCGCGCCGTGCACCTTGATGAACTCATACTTGCTCAGGTTCTTCTCGAGCGGTTTCAGCGGGTCAATAGGGCCCAAGTCCTGCCCAGGCCCTGACCGGTAGACCTCCTTCGGGCCTGAGGAAACGACAGATATAGTCAGCGAACTTCATCGTAGCAGAGTACGGCATCCAACTGGGGCAGCTCATCGATATGGCCGGACAGAAAGCATGCAGACTCACCAGCACCGACATAACTCCACCTTCCCGCCGTCTCTCCCTTGACAGCACCCTCAAGCAAGAAGCTCTCCCCATCCTTTGCTCCATCCGTCAGTCGCAAATAGGCGATGACGGGCGTAAGGACATCTGCTGGGAGTGTCGACCAGATTGGGAGGCAGTTGCCGGCGGGGGAGGGGGACGAGGAGGTTGAGGAAGATGAGGAGGGGAGGAGGAGGGAGAGGACCTCAGAGAGGGTGTGGGAGAGGTTGGGCTGCGGGAGTAGCAATACAAGCAGTCAGTAAAATGTCCTGGCGGCAGTCTTTTCCGGCTCTTGCGAGCCATTCCAGCCCGCCCAGACACCCCCAGACGGAACAACGAGGAGATGAAAGGGCGAGGTGGAGGGAAGCGAGGGTTGCATGTGCAGGACATGTGCGGCGCTCATCAACTTCAGAAGAGTCAGCCAGCTCACTGGCATGGTTACTGGAATCGTACGAGCGAAGTGTGCGGAAGAGAGTCAAGCGAGTCCGAAGAAGCCTTCCGCGACTCGACAGCCCTCGCACGGACAGCGACAGTGAAGAACGGAATGCGAAGGTATCGAATGCAGGAGCGCTAGAAAAGGGTATCGAAAGAAGAGGGGTATCTTCGTCTCGTCGACGACAGGTCAGGTGTAGTCGAGCTGCCGGTGCTTCTCCTTTTCCAGCTTTGTGACCGTATCCTCCATCTCGGACATGATGTCGTTCCACGAGACGAAGAGCTCGGAAAGCGTGGAGATCTGCGCCGTCAAAGCCGTCAGGTTCCGCAAAGAAGGGTTCTCGACGAAAGTCGACGCACGTAGTTGTTGTAGCGCTGCAGCAACGTCGTCGTGCGCTGCTCGAGTAAAGCGTTTGAAGCAGAGACGGGCGCAGCAGCTGTGCGAGTCTCGGCAAGCAAAGGCTTGAGCCTTTCGTGTTCTGGGAAAGAAGAGCGGTCAGCTGGGAAGCCATTTCGGCAAGGCAAAACCGTATGCACCTCCCAGTTTGCCCGACTCAACGACCCCTCGCTCGTACAGAACGCCAATCTCCCTCAGCTCCCGCTCGAGCGTCCGGATCTCCTGCTCTGCCTCGAGTATGACTGCAACTTTCGCCTGCGGGAGGACTTCGGTCGAGTCGGGTGCGGTCGGGACGAGTGCGATCGTTAAGAGGGGCGAATTGGCGTCGTCTTCGTGACGTTCACAGTGTGTGAGCGAGCAAGTGGGGGAGGCAAGCGAATGGAAAGGGACGCACAGTTCTGCACAAACCGCTTGAGCGCCTCTGTACCTCCGCCCGATTGATCAAGAGCCCGTTTCAGCCGTGCCTCAACCTGCGAGACGCGCCTGGCGAGCGGGACTGTCGAAGAAGCGGGTCGAGGAGATGGGGACGAGGATGGGTCGACGAGCGACTCGAGGAAGCGCAGGCGGAGCTCGAGTGAGAGCTGGGGCGTTATGATGCGTGGTATGAAGTGCTCAGCCAGTCCGTCTAGCTCAGCTTGTGCCATCGCGCGCGGCGGTTATCGCTCAACGCCCAACTTCACTCGCTCTTCATCTCTCCCGTCGACCGCTCACTTGATGTCGCTCGTACAGCGAGGTCTGCAGACGTTGAGTCGGCTTTTGAGGCCGCCTGCGCTGCTTTCTCATCCGGCACGACCCCCTTGCCCTCTTCCTCCGCGCCCCCTTCTCGCCAACAGACTCGACCTCACACCCGACGGAGTCGAACGAACCCCACTCTGAACTCTTTCGCCAAATTGGGTTCACCTTTCGACACACCCGCCGACTCCTCCATCTCCCGTCTGCGGCCTGCGAGGATGCCGGCAGCATCGTTATCGCGCTCCGCAAGGACCGCTCGACGGCCAATGCAATCCGTGCTCTGACTTCCCTCGAGCCGGAAGAGCTGCATATGCATGCTCAGGAGGAGGAGGGAGGAAAGTTAGAGGTCCTGCCGAGCCGCACAAGGCGGTCGTAGTCTCGGGGGCCCCCAATGCGACTGTACGTTCCTCGTTCCCTTGAGTTGCGAGATGAGTTGTGATCGCTGACTGGTCCGTGTCTCATAACGCGACGACTACACGCCTCTGCCAGCAGATGTCTGGGCACGTGCGCTTGAGCAGGCTACTGCGGAGATGAAGCAATCCATGGCTGTCTCGTCCGCCCGCGACAAGGACATCAAGTTCCTCCTCGAGCAGAACGGGCAGCTGCAAATGGTGGTACAGGATCTGCAGGTGCAGAACGGGCAGCTGCAGGTGGTGGTGCAGGATTTGCGTGAGGAGAAAGAAGTGCGGGAGGTTGCGGAGGCTTGTCGTGTTCTTGTCGAGGGTGAGTGATGGCTTAAACGTGATGTGCGGCTACTCACCGAAAACAGCTGACCACCATTGTTCCCTCAGGTCTTCTGCTCACCGGCATCAACGAGGTCCTCCTGTAGTTCACCAGCACGCCTGTCTTTCGACCAGGAACACGCGTTACGACCCGCCCGCCTTCTCTAATTACACGCTCGACAAAAGCGAAATCAACACGATGGATCAGAATTGGGTGTTCCTCGAGAGTGAGTCAAAGTTCTGCTTTCAAGTGGTTCTCGGCACTCATGGAAGCTTGCAACTGCAGTGCGGTTGAGGCGTTCCTCTCCCCGTCCGCATCTCGATGTTTCCTTGCGGAACTCCTAGAGTTGGACCCAGTCCTCGGATGGAAGATTGAGCACGCACAGCAATTGCTTCCTGGGAGCGTGCCCAGCAGCGCAGGCGACTTTCGACGCGGCAGAAGCGCTCGCCAGTCCCGACGATACGACAGCTCTTCGCCATGCCTGTAACGCCGCATCGCACCCGGCATCAGGTGGCGATCTTGTCGACGACCTGATCAAGTCCTACCTCCCGCCTGCAATCCGTCCGCAGCCACGGATCATCGAGGCACTTTTGCAAAGTGAGCAGAACATAGCCACTCTTGTCCGTGCGCAGTCTAACGTTTTTATCGCAGAGCGAGCGACACGCAAAGCACGCTTCGCAAACCGTCGCACCAGCCAGCCTTCCCCTTTGCGTTGATCCCTCCTCCTTCTTGTTGCCTTTCTACTCGCCTTTCTGATCACGCCGTCACGCTCACATACCCACGATACTCCGCTTTACCCCTTCCCAGTAGCAGCACGCTCTCCCGCCCGCACTCTCGCATGGTCGTCCACATCCTTTCCGTCGTTGCCGCTCTTCGGCTTTGCATTGCATCCCTTCGCGCTTGTCGACGACTTGCAAGTGGTGTTTATCTTCTCTACGAACCAGCCTGTCTGGTTTACGCACATCATACGTTCGGGTAACTCACTTTGGCGCTTTGGCTCTCTCCCGCAACCGCTCACTCCGCTTGTCGCTTCCCAGTTCCCACCGCTCGTGGCTGCACCGAATGAGCTCCAGAACAGCTTACACGCGCCAAGGAACACCACCGAACAACCGCCTGCCCTCGCGAGACAAGCTGACCGGCCCGTTCAGCCATCTCGCCTCGCTCAACTCGACGTCTTGCCCGCCGTCTCGCTCGTCGGGTGCTCGGTTTGTACCCGCCACGAGACGCAATGGGGATAGAAGGCGGGATGGCGTTCGAGCTGCTGCGCTTCCGGAGCTCCTCACTTCTCTCTCCTCCCGTTCACTCGTCCAGGACTAGCTGTGCTGTCTACTCCTCTCACGTCTCGCAAGCGCTTGTATCGTTGTTTGGGTACATCTTGAGGTTGATTCTCTGCGCTTGATCGCCCAACTTTCGACGCACTCGCCTTCGGCCGGACCGACTCTTCCCCCTTCGTTTCTTCGCCTCGTCCGCACCCTCGCCATGGTCGCCACCCCTCTCTTCGCCGCACTCCTTTGCACCCTCTCACTGAGCGAGTCGGTCTCTGGCCTCCCCGCCATCGTCAACATCAAGGACGTCGCGGCTTCCGCCAAGTCGATCTCCGACCAGTACTGGATCCCGACGGGTTCGGGCTTCTACGTTCCCGGCCAGGACCAGGCGCAAGCGGCTTCTCCCGGTCGTACAACGCCCGCCGTCACTCTCCCCTCTCCCTCTCTCATCCCCATCGTCGCCGCCAGCTCGACCACCCCCGCCCCTCTCACGACTCTCACCTCCCTCCCATCCTCCCACTCCTCCGACAAAGTCCTTCGCGCCCTCGTTCGTCGCGGCGACTACGCAGGCTTCTCCGCCGCCCTCCTTGCGAAGCGGCAGTCCGGCCTCGACAGTCTCCCGCCCGACTTCTCGCCCATCGACTTGTACATGTCGATGCTCGAATCGAGGATCGAGGCGGGTCACTCGCCGACGCCTTATTTGCCTGCGCAGAGGCTGAGGGCCAGTGCGGCGAGTGCTGCTGCGGCGTCGAAGGCGTCGGTCTCGTCGTCTAAGGCGGCGGCTTCTGCCTCGAAGTCCTTGGCCGCGGCAGGCAAGACTACAACGACGAAGAAGCTGACCTCGACCACGGCTACGACAAAGAAGGTGAAGTCCACTACGACCACGAAGAAGGCCACGGCCACAACGGCCAAAACGAGCACAGATTCATCCGCCAAGCCGACCTCGACAAGCAGCAGCAGCGGGCAGAATCTCGGCCTGACAAACGGCGTGACCTACTGGAAGGAGAAGACCTACTTCTACTCGCTCGACTCGTTCAAGCAGGACGTGCCGAAGAACGCCCGCTTCTCGTGGGGCGATTCGGAGGGCGGAATGAACGTCGAGGTCGTCGGCATGGGCGTTCCCGCCAACAAGTGGACTGGAGGCGTCCAGGGCGACTCGAAAAGCGCGCTGCAGGTCGCGTACCCGGCCGGGTCGAGGAATCCGTCTGCGCGACCAATCGGCGGCATGGGATTCTACACCTCGAAGAGTTCGTCGGCTTCCGTCTCAGCCCGCTTTGCGCTGCATGAGCTAACGCCCGCCTTGTGCAGTCGACATCACCCAGGCGACCAACGTCTCGTTCAGCTACTCGGTCTTCTTCCCAGTCGGCTTCGACTTTGTCAAGGGCGGCAAGCTCCCGGGACTCTACGGCGGCAAGACGGCTTGTTCGGGCGGATCCGCCGCCGAGGACTGCTTCTCGATGCGCCTCATGTTCCGCACGGGCGGGATGGGCGAGCTCTACCTCTACGCGCCGCGCGAGAAGCAGGTCAACTCGCTGTGCACTCTCCCGCCGCTCAGCTTCTGCAACTCGGTCTACGGCATGAGTATCGGTCGCGGTAGCTGGACGTTCAAGACGGGCGAGTGGACCGACATTCGCCAGGACATCTGGCTCAACACGCCGGGCAAGGCTGACGGAGGCTTCAACATCTGGTGCGTAACGCTTCAGCTCGTCCTCCGTCTCCTTTCTCTTCTCGAGCTCTAGCTCACGAGACACGGTACGCCAGGATTAACGGCAAGATTGCGCTGCACTCGGACACGGTCTACTACCGCAACTCGATCGCGGGCCTCGTCTCAAACGGCACCAGCTCTGGCGAGATCGCGACCCTGATCAACTACGACTCGATCCCCGACGATATTGTCATCCCCAACGGCGGCTTCAAGGACTACCCAGCCGGGAACTCGTCGACGCCGGTCAGCGGCGGCGTCGTCCAGCCCACTTTCGTTACGAAAACCCTCGACCCGTCGGCGCCTGCCGCTCTCCTGGCGACCACTCCGCCTGTCACGTACCGGTTTGACAACGAGAACCGCCGCCAGCGCCGCAATGTCGTCGAGCTCGAATCGAAGAAGGAGAAGCGCGCAACGATCGCAAAGGTTCCTGGCTTCCTCGGCGCCATGGCGCAGACCTTCTTCGGTGGCTCTTCAAGCGACTACGTGAGTTTGTTTGTTCCTCCGTCCCGGATGAACGGATCTGACCTGGCCCTTCACCCCCGCAGAACTCGCCCGTCCTTCAGTACTCCTACTTCCGAGGTTTCGCTCTGCGCATCAACTGACCCCTCGCGCGTCCCTCCCTCACACTCTCGTTGATCGAGACGAGACATGCTGTACAGGACCTGCTGAGCAGGCCTCTCTCCTCATAGACACGAACACTTGTGGCCAGCGAACGCAGGGCGTCGCTTGTTCTCCTCCCCGCTCCCCCTCTTCTGTTGTCCAATCTTACCCTTCGCATCCGTAACTGTCGGCCCATCGTCTCGCAGCGAGAAAGACTTCTCGCGCTCTGCGTTCCCTCTCGCTCGCTCTCGCTCTCACTCTCGACAACCGCGCTGTGGTCGTGTGTGCATGACCGTGATGACTCGTGATTCCGACGTAGACTACGTGGAGAAAGCACCTGTGCAAAGAGAGAGGCGACAGAGGAGAAGAATGCAAAGAGAAGAGGGTACGAGAGAGAAGGGAGAGAGAGCGAAGCAACTACAAGTGCGAGATTTTTTGTGCGAAAGAGAGAGAGAGAGAGAGAGAGAGAGAGAGAGAGGGAGAGGGAAGAGAGGAAAGATGCAGCGAGAGAAGGAGACGGGAGACAAGATTATGCGGGTGTAGGAATGAGGAAGAGAAACGAGACAACGACGACGAAAGGATGAGAGCTATAGACTGAGGGTGAACGGCGGTACACGGCGAGGGCGGCGAGCTGTACGAGAAACGGACGAAGGATAGAATGCGAATGAGGCGAGGCGAGAACACGTGAGGGCGAGCCTAGGAAACCATCTGGTGGCCCGGCATGGTGGGCGTGACGACGCCTGGTGGGGTAGCTGCAGCCGCTACGGCGACGGCAAGAGGCGAGAGGTGTTTTGGCGTCGGCGAGTTTGACCCCGACCCGGCATCCGACGAGCGCGTCGGCGTCATTGTACCGGGAATCGGCACGGCCGCCGAGGTGAAGTTGAAAAAGTCGGTCGTGGGGGACGACGAGCCGGACAATCCGAGCGACGACGCGTTCGACGAGGTCGCGGACGAGCCGAGGTGGAAGCGGTACCGGTCGAGCAAGTGCGAGAACTCCATCGCCGAGTTGGGACGGTTCATCGGGCCCTTGGACGGTCCTTGTCCGGGCACGAACGACGGACTGTCGGGTGCGACGCTCGTCGCGTCGCTCTCGGGCGAACTGAGGAGACTGCTCGTCGAGCTCTCACTGTCCTCGCGACGAGGGTGAATCCGCCCGCTGTGGTCGGAGAGAAGCGACGAGCCGGACGAGACGGACGAGATGGTCGACGAGTCGGTCGTGGCCGGACTCCACATTTGCGACGAACCCGCGTCGTCGCTGTCGTCAGCGCGCTCGGGTGGCGGACTGCGCAACTTGCGCGTTGCGGGGAGGGGAGAGGTCGAGGCGGGCGGCGAGGCGCTGGGCGACATGCCGTTCGGAGGGGAGGGAGCAGGCGACGAGAAGGGCGAGAGGCGGGAGCGGTGTTCGCGGAACGCAGGCGGGACGAGGGGAGAGTAGGTGCTCGTGCGAGGCGAGCTCGGGCCTTGCATGCCGGTCGGTGCGCTCGCGCCGGCAGGGTGGGTCTTGTACCGCACGCGGCTGGTCCACGCGGCGAGTCCGCCGCCGTACCCATGGGTCGTCGCGTCCTGCAACGGAAGGTACGGCAGCCCACCGACGTTGCTGCCAGGCGGGTACAAGTAGCTCGGCGGGAGACCCGGGTCCTGCTGCGGGCTGTGCGGCCTCGGCGTCGCACCCAGCATCGTCGGCGAGAAGTATGCGGTCGACGTTCCGGACGTACTCGCCGACGACGTCTGAAGCGGCTTGAGGCTCGTGCTGGGCAGGCCGAAGTCGGGCTGGAGCTGCTGCTGAGCCGGCGACTCGCTGCGGTGCGAGTTGACCGGCGCCGGCATCGACGGCTCGAAAACGGTCGCAGGGTGGCCGTTGATGATCTGGGTCGAGTACGGCGCCGACGAGGTTCGAGGCGGGGACGAGGGGACGGGAAGAGGAGGCGCCCGGGGGCGCTGGGGCGAGGTCGAGACGGGGTCAAAGAACGGTTGCGAGGCGGCCTGCGCGATGTTGGGAAGTGTCAGCCGCGGCTTGCCACACAAGTGGGTGAAGATCGGAGACGCACCGGATGAGGCAAACCCTCAACAAAGCGCGGACTATTCGCGCCCACCCGCTCCCTCAACGAGCTCGTCCCCTTCGTCCCCGTCGTCGGCGTCGGCGTCGGAGCTCCGCCACCGCCGTTGTACATCTTGAGCGAGTTGCCAAAGTCATACCGCCCACTCAAGCTCGCCGAAACCGAGTCTGAGAAGCTGCGCGGGTCGTATCCGATCCTGAGGCCGCGTCCAGACGACGCAGACGACAGTCCCAAGCCGGCCGTGACGCTCGAGTCGGCGGACGAAGACGCGGTGCCGGCGTCGTCGTCGTCAAAGTTGTCTTCGCGGACGAGTCGGTCCAGTTCCCGTCTGAGGTCGGCCATGCGGTCCGCGGCTTGTCCGGCGTTCGTCACGCTCCACGCGGCCTTCCTCTGCGCCGCAGCAGCCGAGACCGCCGCCCTCTGCGCCGCTGCAGCCGCGGCCGAGCTGGCAGGCACCTTGCGAAACTCGATGCGGTAGTTCTGTCCCTCGTTGTTGTCCCAGATCTCCCTCCCCCCGACCGTGTACCGCACGGCGAGGAACATGGTCTTCTCCTCCAACCTGGCCAACAAATCCTGCAAGCGGATCGTGAAACTGAACCGATCCGCTCCGGGAATCGAGTCGACGTAATCGGCCGAAACCTCGCTGACGGTCTGCCAATTGTCGAGCGTGAACCTCACCGCGACCCACTTCTCAAACGCGAGGTTCTTGACCCTGACCAGTCCGCGAATCGACCGTCCGTCGGGCGTCATCTCGAGCGATTCGACGTAGACGTCCTTGTCCTTTTGGGCGCGCGCCACTGCCGAGGGGAAATTCGGTAGGACGAGTTTGACGGTCCCAGCTTGAGGAGTCGCCATAGCGGGGAAGGGAAACGCCTCTGGCTCGTCCTCGGTCTCCGTCTCGACCGGACTTCCACTCCTCGATACGGCGGCGGGTCGTTGCTGCGCCAGGAAATGCTTGACGTGCTCGAGGTGGGTATCAAAGTGGACGTATTTCGGGCAGACGGGCGTCGTGGGTGCCGAACGGGGCTTGGAGAAGTCCCTCCGCATCGTGTCGGCCTTGAGGGAAGGCCGGACGAGTTCGCCCGACTTTTTGCGCAACATCGGGGCGGGTTTCGGAGTCGTCACGTCGTCGTCGCCTGACGCGAGGGCCGAGTCGGACGCCGAAGCCGAGGACGTACTCCGTCCTCGGGTTTCGCCGAACGGATAGGCGTTGTGGAAGATCCCGCTCGCCGCGTCGACTTTGGGCAAGACAGTCGGGTTCGAGCCGGGAGACCTCGCCGCCGCCACTCGCGCAGACGCCCCTCCGTCCTCCGACGATGCGCCTTCCTCCTGCGACGACGGGCCGGGACTCGTGTTGCCCGCCGTCGCAGTCGCGGGCGTGAGGGCCGCGAGCCGTATGCGACCTTGTCGGCGCGGGACGGTGTGGAACGACGGACTCGACGAGCCCGAGCCCGAACCCGAGGGAGACTGGGTCGGACTGGGCGAAGACCCGCCGTTTCCCCCCGCCCAGAAATACCCCTTCCTCTCGGCCGTCTTCGACGCGCCGGTATCGGGCGTTGCGGGCTGGACAAAGATAAAGTTGCTCGTGGACGCGATCGGTTCAGAAGAGTGCGAGCGCTGGTGGTGTCGGGTTGGTCGTTTCTGTTCGGTCCGAGGCGACGAAGACGGGAGAGTGAGGGGTGGGGCGGCGGCGAGGGTCATGGTTGAGACGGGGGAAGTCGACGGGGAGGGAGTCGCGTAGGGCATCGAGAGCGAGGGTCGGCTAGAGAGGGAGGAATGGGCGGGAAGGGACAAGGGGTGGGCAGTGCCGAAGGGGAGCGAAGAACGGTCGTCTCGTGTCGGCGCCCGTCGTCCCGTTGACTTGCAGCTCAAACGGCACGGTTGCGTCGCAGAGTCCGGGTGCGAGGCGGTGCCGAGTGACTGCTTCGGTCGACTGAGCCTGCGAGCGGGAAGCGATTGACGGCAGCACCCCAGGCTCGCGTCAGCGCGTCGTCCGGGGACACTCGTAGCGCTGCTGTACCGTCCTCTCCACCACTGAAAACAACCCAGTGTTCCACGCTGGGCCGCGAGCGCATGCCGAGGCCGAACGAACCGAGTTCTCCGCACGGCATCGAGCGAGCGAGGAGAGCGACGAGTTGTCCGTCGCGCTTCGTGCCCGACTGGGACGGTGCAGCAGAGCCAGCTGAGAGATGCCGAAGAAACGCACCTGCGAGCGACGTCTGAACCCACGCCGATAGAGGGAGCCCCTTTCGCTCGGAACCTCGAGGGCGACTCGCTGCCTCGCCACAGCTCGTCGGAGCGCCTGGGTGCTGGCCGAGTGTGGATCGGGGTCGAGTGCGTGGACGAGACGAGAGGGGCGACACGGCGAGACGAGTGAACGTAGAGAGTTGGAGTGGGACGGGGAGATGGGGATGGGATCAGTCGTTCGTCACGACCGAGGGGTTGCGGGTCGAGTAGAGGCGGGTTTCGGCTGGACTGCGGAGGTCGGATCGAAGCGCTGGCTGGTGCTCCTCGCTCGCCTGCAGAGCCCACTGTGGCCCCTCAGCTCGCGCCGTTGGACCTCTCAAACGAGCTTTTCGAGAGACCGCAGCTTCCTGACGGCCGATCACGGCGTGCGGGGTAACCGCCAACAGGGGCGCGCTCGCTGCGACAGCAGAAGTGTGTGCTGGCACGACGAGCAGTGTGCGCCGAGGCTCTCGACGAAAGGAAAACAACTCGCACTTCCAACGACGAGTTAGACGGCGACGACGACGACGACGACAACGACGACTAGGCGCGCCGGTTAGTCGAGTCTGACGCGCTCCTCGAGCGAGTGTGGTAAATGGTAGTAAAGCAAAGTTCTCCCCCGTCACGTCTCTCTCTCTCTCGCTCTGTCACCAGCAGGTTCTGCTTCAGAGACGAAAGGCACCTTGCTGTGCTCGCCGCCCCGTCTCGAGCTCAAAGCCGAGAGGATCTTCGAGCCCTCGGCGTGTGCTGCAAAAGAGTGCGACGAGCTCCACGAATCCCAAAACTGGCCTCTCCGTCCGCCTCCTCGTCGATTTTTGATGAGCTCCATCGATAAACCCCGTCGGAGCTTCCCCCCTTCCTCGTAGGTTGGGGCCGGAACTTCTACCTCCACCCCGCATGCCCTCTCCTCCCTCAGGAGAGAGGCTTCAGTTGTTTTCGCCTCGACACCCGCTATCGACGATTGCACGCCCCTCGAAAGCGACACATCGCGAAGGGAGGCACCGGACCCCGGCACGGGTCGAGAGCCTTGGCAAGTGTCGATCGTAGACTTGCCCGCGATCACTCTTCGTCTCGCCATGTCTCTGCTCTTGGAAACATTTCCTCCCCGACCCAAAGCCGACCACATTCTTCGGTCGTCGCGGTACAGTAACGCTAGGGGAAGGACGAGCGAGGGAGGATCAGTGTTTCGTTCTCGGCTCCCTGACGTCGGCCTCGTTCTCCTGGAGGCTGCAGCTGGTCGAGAGAGTCGAGAGAGCGATATCGAGCAATGTACATCTCCCGACAGTACAATACAGTCGCATAGTAGTTGAGCTCGCAGAGGTTTCAAGAACCGATCGGACGAAGCGACGGCACGACACCCTTCCGCAAGGCACAGAGTCGAGGGCGACTTGAACTCTTGCATCACATCAATCACATTCACGAGTCGCACGGGAACTTTTGGAAACAGGAACCATACTATACCATAGAACCTCCGGAAGATAAGAAGGAAAACGAAGGTCGCGAGCTCGGCGAGCCCCGGGTGTAGCAGACGGGAGAGACGGACTCTTGCGTTCGTTGCGGGCGGCGGGTTCTTCGCGAAGCGAGGCAACGGCTGCAACGAGATTCGCCGCCGCGAGGAGGAGCGGTTGTGGATCAAAAGAGTCCGAATCGAATCGCGAGAGTGAGAGAGAGGGCGAACGGGCGTGGGAGAGGAGTGGGTGTTACTCGACGTGGAACCCGCTGGCGCCTTCTTCGAGCGCAAAGAGGAGTTTCGACTCGAGGCTGCTCATAAACGGGAGAGCAGGTGAGAGGAACTTAGCAAGGTTGCCACGGTCAGAGGAGGAGTGGGGCACGGGCGGGGACGTACGTTTCGAGTGATTCGTAGGGTGGCAAGTCGATGCGGTTGAAGCACTGCAAGCCACGAAGCGCGATCTCCAGCTCAGTCTCACTTCCCCGAGAGCAAACCTGGACTACCACGCTCGCCCGCCAACGCACCGTGTGACTCTTCGGCAACGCCCCCTTCCCCCCACCCACCGCTTTCTCAATCGTGAACCTCCTCGGCCCATCGCTCCCCTGCAGATCGCGAAACCCATTCGGTGGGGTCCTGCTCGTCCCCGTCGTGAATTGGAGGAGACGCGAACGTTTCTCGGCTGGCCAGGATTTGACGGCCTGCTCAGCAGTGGGTCAGAGAGAGAGAGAGAGAGAGAGAGAGAGAGGGGGGGGGGGGGGGGGGGGGGGGGGGGGGGGGGGGGGGGGGGGGGGGGGGGGGGGTGCACCCACTTGCTTCCCGACCGAGTTTCGCGGGTCTCCAGCCAGAGACAGATACGAACAAGCGAGGGATGCCGCGAGAGGAGGGGAAGGATACGCCCGACGACGAGCGCGAAGCCCATTTGCCTGCTCCGTGCGGGGAACGAGGAAAAGATTGCAGCGGGCCGCAACGACAGAGGCAAGGCATGCGCTCGGTATCGCTTTTCACGCCATCCGAGGCCGTGCTGGCTGCTCAGCGGTGTAACTGAGGGTCACTGTCAAGTGACGACGACTTGTGCAGCGACTATGCCCGAGTCTTTACGATCTACGCACACTGCTTCGCATCAAGCGTCGATAGGCTACGCTCTAGGGTGGGAAAAGCCAGGATGGGAAAAGCCAGCAGTCCCAGGATCCGCCGGGCAGCCTGACCAGCCCGGCTCTCGTGTAGCTTTTGAGGTCGGAAAAGAGCCCAGTTCTGTCTGCCATGCGCTCGGTGTGTGCCGGGTGCTGTATGGTTGGAAGCGACGGCGGGAGGGACGGTGGAAGGCGCGGCCGACTCTCGACTCGCTGTTGGACATCAGAAGCGTCCTTCCGATTTGCCATGGCACTCGTGACAGGCCGCGCAAGCCAGCAGAGCGGGACGTTTCGGCGAGAAAAAGGGGGGGGGCGAGGAGAAAGCGCATCGGCGCGGGCGAGGGCATCGTTTGGCTCAGCGTGAGTATCGGTGTAAACAAGAGTCTGCAGCAGGCCAACTAGCCACACGAAGCGGTTCGAGCTGGGTGGCGAGGAGAGACCTGCTCATCGTCGCTCTCGGACCAGATCACCTCGCTTGCACCGGCTCACCACCCCTTGCTAGCTTTGTAGACTACTGGCAGGATCTTGATACCCCCCATCGAACCGACACACAACCTCTTCCGCCTCGATTCGCCCGCCTCTCCCCCCTCCGTCCCTCAGTGACGCAACCCTCCTCTACACCCAATCACGCCAGCCTCTGCGATGACTGAGCCCAGTCCATCGAGTGCGCACAAAGGCAAATCTCGCGCCTCGGATCCGTTCGAGCGCTCCAACGACCTCGAGACCGCCCCCCTGCTCGGCGACGGCTCGTCCTCCACCGGTTCGACCACGCCGGCAGGGAAGCGCAAGCAGCCTCGTCTCCGACACGGGAGGGGACCTCTCGTGCGTGAAGACTCGGATGGGGACGAGCCTTTGCCCTCGAACGACTCGGGCGATGAGGAGAGCGGGACGGTTCGACTTGTGTCCGTCCACCCGGCTCAACACGCTCGGGCGAGGTGGACATGGTCTTCGATCGCCTGCCTCGTCTTTGTCTTCATCTTCTGCGTCTCACTCCTGGCCCTCGCGATCCTGCACGTCTGGATCGGCCGACTGGTTTCCGAACAAGCGCGCCATGGGACCGCGGAGGAGATGGCTCAGCGAGGGATGGTTTGGGCTGGTCCGTCGGCTGTAAGGGTCCAGGCGGGTGAGGGCCGGGAAGGGCTGGTCGTCGAGGTGGATGGGATGGCGGGCATCGATGTCAGAAAGGCGCTGGATTGGGAGGAGAAGGACAACGGTGGATGGGTACGCAGGATGGAGGGAAGAATCGCGAGGTGGGGTGTCAGGAAGGCGCGCTCCGTAACGGTCGACGTCGGCGAGGTCGCAATCTACGATGCGAGCGGCAACGCGGACGCCTTCTCCTCGTCCTCCCATCTCATCCTCGTCAATTCGCTAGACTCGCTCCGAATCCCGCTCTCCTACCCAACACTCGCCAACCCACTCCCGACCATGCACCCCTTCACCCTCCACATCCCGCTCTCCTTCCCCTCGCCTCGCGACCTCGCAGACTTTGCCAAAGGCGTCTACCACTCAAAGGACTACCGCATCCGTGCGGAGATTCGAGAGATTGCTGCTCAAGTTGGAGACGCGAAGGTCAAGGGTCCCGCGGGGTGGCTAATGCGGAGGCTCAAGGCGACCAAGGTGACTGACTTGGCGAGGATCATTGAGGGCAAACGTGCGTGCGGTCCTGCGAGTCGTGACTTTGATCTGCGCCAACAGCTTCCCTCGCAGTCCCGGACGTGCCGACCGACACCGATCCGGCCGAGATGGTCAACTTGACTTCGTACGGCGTTTACGAGACGTCGTCGCCCGCCCACCCAAACGAGACCGTCATCGCCCTCTCCGCCTCAGCGATCTTTCAGAACCCGCTCGCCGACGCGATTCGACAAGGCCGCTTGCCCGTCGTCGCTTGGGGCGTTCCCTTCCGCCTCCCGATCTCAGTGCACCTTCCTCTCCCGCCTCTCCCGCAGCAGAAGCCTGGCGCGCCGACCGAGATCGCGCTCGCCAAGATCTCGAGTTTACCGTTTTTCTTCCCTGCGGATAGTGAGTCGGCAAAGCTCGACATCTCGGGCCACCTCGTTCCCGCTGGCAACCTCACTCCTCCCACTACCCGGCCGCCTACTCCTTCTCCTAAAGACGGTGCCTCCACAATCAACTCGAGCGACCAGCCTCCGCTCTCTCGAGCCCTTTCTCGCTTCGTCGCACGCTACCTCTCCGGCCGACCCAACGACATCTACATCCGCTACGACTCGGCGCCCGAGCCTCCTCTCCTAGGTGACCCAGCACCCGACGCACCCTTCCCACCTCGCTTCGTGGCCGACATGGTCGAAGGCCAGACGTTCCATGTCGAGGTGCCGGGCACGAACGAGACGCCTGACTTTTTCAAGAACCTCCGGATGGAGGATATGAAGATCCGGCTTGGTGGAGGGGACGACTCGAACGCAGATCTGCTTGCGACGGGCAAGGTTGTCGGCGAAGTCGTCTTGCCTGATGCGGCGAAGAAGTTGGCGAAGGGGATCGACGCAAAGGTCATTTGGCCCGACGTGCTTGTCTACGACGGCGAGTTGCCGCCTCACCCGTACGCGCAGGAGGAGGGGGAGGACATTGCGGCGGCCGCCCCGGATCAGCTTTCGTTCCCCCCGTCCGTCTCGATCGACGACTCGGACTCGACCGCCTACCCTCCCTCTCCCGTCCCCCGCAACGCCTTCGCTCGCATGCGCCCCGCCCAGCCCATGCTAGCCAAGACGATCCATATACCTGCCAACTCGACACACAATGCGACGACGCTCGTCGAAGCCGCCTTTGTCGACGCGCCGCTGTACCTCCTCCCTGGGCGCGGAGACGTCCTCCGCCGTTTTGTGGGCAAGATCATCTTCGGTGGCAACCGCGTCAAGGCGAGTATGGCGGGCATAACGAGCGTCCGGATCGGCTTGAGTGGCTTTGGCGAGGTCGAGCTCGTCGAAATCCCCATCGAGGCCAGCTTCAGTGCGTGCTGCTTCCACCCGCTCCCTCGATCGCTCACCGTACTGATTGCTGTCGCTTCGCAGTGGTCGGCCGCGGCGGCATCGAGAACCCGCCTCCGTTCGCTAGCCTTGTCGGTCTCCACTAGACGCCGGCTCCGCCCGCAACCTGTACAACCTCGACCGTCTCCTCTTGTTGCAGCATTCTTCACTTGTATCACTCCTCTCCTCCGCCTTCTTGTTGACCTGTAAACGCTTCACCGCCCTCCGCTCGCCCAGCTTCATCGCCGCCTTCGCTCGCTCGTCAACGCCACCGCATCGCTCCGCGTATCTCACCGGGACAACGCGAGATTTCGGCACAATGTCTGCGGCATTTCTGCCCGCAGCCGTACCCCACACCGCTCGCACCTCTCTATCCCGTCCGTCTGTGCCTCCTCTTACTCGCCTTATGCTCCTCTGCCTCGCATGCATTCAGCATGGCGCCAGCTGCAGCAGAATCGAGGTATCCATTCATCGACATTGTCTCCTACCCGCCTCCAGCGCGTCTCTCGCTGCCGACGACCTCCGCACCTTCCTTCCGCTCGAGCACTCCTTCTCATGCTCGCTCGAGCGCGACGGCTGAAGACTTGAAGGACAAGGAGGGGAGACCGCTAGTGGACTTTCTTACGATTTCTGAGGGGTCGCCAAAGGGCTTGCGGAGGCAGCTACGCGCGCGGCACAGTGAGTCTTCCTATTCAGTTTGTAATCCGTGGACCAGGTTGGCCTGACCTTGCCTCGACCTGCAGTCGCGCTCATCTCCATTGTGCGTTTTTTTCCCGCCGTGAAGCTGGAAGCGAACGCTGACATTCTCGCGCGCAGGGCGGCGTGATCGGCGTGAGTTGCGTCCCTCGCAAAAGTCGTCACCCGCTCGACACTCACGCTCCTCCGTCAGACTGGCCTCTTTCTCGGTACTGCACAAAGCCGTACACTGCTCCTTCGCCTCATTGATCGAGCCTCGCTGACCAGGGCGACGTACAGTTGCGACTGGCGGACCTCTCTCGCTCCTCCTCTCTTACATCGTCATGGTGCGTTTCCGCGCCTCGCTCGCACATGATACCATCTCAATCTGCATCCTCTCCCGCAGGGCGTTCTGGTTTGGGCAATGATGACGGTGCGTGCCGTCCCCTTAAACAGCTCGACCTGACCCGCTGAACTTCGCACGCACAGGCTCTGTACGCTGCACACTCACTCGCCAGCGTCTCGCTCGCCAAACTGAGCTGGACTGGCGTGCAGCGGCGAGATGATCTCGCACCTACCACTCGCCGGCGGCCATGTCACGCTCGCAGCGCGCCTGGTAGACCCGGCGTTCGGCCTCGCTTGCGGCTGGGCGTACTGCGCGAACTGGCTACTCGTCATGCCCGCCGAGCTGTCTGCTGCAGCGACGTTGATCGGATTCTGGAGTAACGCGAAGTCAGTCTCACCTTCACAACCTCGTCCGCCTCTCCATGCTAGAGCTGACGTTCCTCGTAGTCCGGCGGGATGGATCGCCATCTGCTACGTCCTCGTCGTCCTCATCAATCTGGGCGGAACGAGGGTTTACGGAGAACTCGAGTTCTGGTTCGCGTCCATTAAGGTGGGATCCCCTACCTCTCCCGCTTTCCTCGAATTCGGGCCTAACCGGGCGCGTGTCCAGATCGTCACTATCGTTGGACTCCTCATCCTCTCCATCGTCATCACCGCCGGAGGAGTACCAGGGACGAAGTGAGTTGCTACCTCGCCGTGCCGCACTCGTCTCGCTCGAGGTGAACTTCCGCTACAAATAGGCCCATCGGCTTCGCCTACTACCGGGATCCAGGACCCTTTCAGCAGTTCCTCGGCATTTCGGGCTCAGTCGGCCGCTTCGCAGGGTACGTTGACCGCGACTCGCCATTCTCGCCGTCAAGTTCTCTAACTCTCTTGACGTTCCCAGCTTCGTTGCGGTGTTAACACGCGCGGCGTACGCGTACGTTGGTTCGGAGATTGTTAGCATAGCCGCAGGAGGTGAGGACGGGCTATCGGCCTTTCGAGCGAACACTGCTTGCTCACCTTCCCACGTGCAGAGGCTCGCAACCCGTCAAGGTCGCTTCCGCAAGCCATTCGACGGATCATCTTCCGCATCGGGCTATTCTACGTTGCAGGAGCATTTGCCATTGGTCTCATCGTCGCGGCGAACGATCCCGCCCTGTCCCGAAACGACGGCACGGCGCTGAGTTCGCCATTCGTTGTCGCTATCGAGCGCGCTGGAATCGACGTGAGCAACACTCACCGCTTCATCTTGTGCGTGAGCTGACCGGCGAACTCCTGCAGGTATTGCCGAGCGTGATCAACGCAGCGTTCTTGACTTCTGCGACGTCCGCCGCCTCTTCTGGACTCGTAGGTCTCGATGGCTTCCTCTCAATTCTGCCACGTACTGACGGCCTCCCCACCAGTACACGGCTTCGCGGTGCCTGTACGGCCTTTCAGTTAACTCGCTTCTTCCGCCCGCCTTCGCCCGCCTGAACAGCTATGGCCTTCCCTGGGTATCCGTCTTGACCACTTCCGCTTTCGGTCTGCTGAGCTTCATGAGTGTGCGTCATTCTCTCGCTCGTCACATCAGGCGAAATAGGACGCTAACTTTGCCGCAACAGGCGGGATCGCACAACGCCGCCGTCGTCTTCTCCTGGGTGAGCTTCCCCTCAGCGAGCGCCCCGGCCCTCTGCTCTGACGTTGTTGCTCCACGCACAGCTCAGTAACTTCTGCTCCGTCGGCGGCATCGTCACTTGGGCGGCGATTGACTTCTGCTACATTCGTAAGCAGGCAGCCAACCTTCCGCCTTTGTTTCAGTTGCCCATCCTCTCTGCGCAGGATGGTATCACGCCGCGAAAGCGCAGGACATCCCCCGCGACTTCTTCCCCTACAAGGCACCCTTTCAACCGTACTCGGCCTACATCGCGCTCGCTGTACGTCCTCTGCTGCTCAGCCTCGTTTCTTCAGCTCACCCTTTCCTCGGAACAGGGCTTCTTGCTCGTATTGCTCACGCAAGGCTTCTACCTTTGCATCGATGGCCAGTGGAACGCGTCCGACTTCGTCACGCGCTACCTCATGATGTGAGTCTCGCACATCCCTCCATCGACGGCCCCGCTGACAGTCCTCCGGACTCTGCAGCTTCCTCTTCCCGCTCATCTACATCTGCGGCCGACTGTGGCTGCGCTGCAAGACCCTCTCGCTGCTCGAGATTGACTTCTTCAGCGGCTCTCGCGTGTGCGTGACGTTCCCTGCTCGACTTCTGCCCTCGTTGACGACGCTCTCGCACGCAGCAATGACGAGGCGGCCGTCGAAAAGCCCCGGGCACCGGTCAAGCGGTTCCTCAGAACGCTCCTCTAGCTTTTTCCTTCCCTCTTGTTCCGCCTCTCGGATGTACAGCGTATCTCAATGATGGAAAAGCAGGGCCAGTATTGCGAACGAGAGCAATGCGAGGTTGCTATGCGTAAAAGTCACGACATGGAAGGCAATGCGAGAGTGAAGGACAAGGCAGGTATGGGGTGCGTTGCGCTGCGAGATGAACGGGACTGCGTGAGAAAGGCGAAGCGGTGTGTGTGCGGCATAGGTGTTATGGATGGCAAGGCTGGTATGGTGGCCGAGATGGAGGAAAGAAGGGAGAGGACGTTTCGAGAGCGGAGTGGGCGGGAAGGGCGCGCGGGGCAGGGCCGTCAGCGCTGCGTGGCCTTGAGCTTCCTCGCGCGGTGCTTCAGCTGCCGCTTCGCATCGGCGAGAGGAGGCGGTCCGCCTGAGCCGCCATCGTCGTCCGTTACCACGCGAAGGAAGATCTTGAACGTCTTGACGACTGCGGACGAGCGAGGGCTTCAGCTATCCGTTGCAGAGGATCTCGAGTGGTCGACTCAGCCCACATTCGTTCGGGATGTGGATCGGGCGGTGAGGCGGGAAGATGCTGAGATCGAGCTCGGGATGCTCCTCCAAGTATTCCTGCGGGAGTGTTTGGGTCAGCGCGCTTGTCAACCGCGTGAAACCGCCGAACGCACCTCGAGGAAGACGAACGACCTGCGGGTCAAGCTCTGCGACATGCGCGAGTCGGCCTTGAACGGCGTGACACCCCAGAGACACCACGGCTCGGGCAAGAGCTCCTGCCTGTGCTCTCGGCGGATGGCGTTCTCGTGGCGGACGTCCGTCTTGATGCGCTTGATCGTCTCGTCGATTAGGATAGTCGTCGCGTCGAAGGCGTCGCCCGAGATGGCCTGTGAAACGGAATATACTAGTGAGCGCGAGTCCTGCGCGACGGTCGTCAAACGCGACGCACCCAAGGCATCGTGACGGCGATGAAGATCGCGCCGTTGCGCATGTCGTGCTCGACGAGCAGAAACCCCGAGACCTCCTTCTCGACCGGGTCCTGCGGCTCGACCGGTTCAGGCTTGGGCGGTGCGCCAGACTTTGGTTTCGCCCTTCGACGATGCGGCGTACTCGTTTGCAAGCTGATGTACCTCCTCAGGCCGCGAGTCGCCTCGACGTCGACGCTCAGCATCGGTTTGAGGAGGCTCCACCCGTCGACCGTGAGTTTCTCGCACTGCGCATAAGTCGTCGCGAGTCCGTCGCCGCGCTCGAGCATCTCGGGACGGGCTTGCGTGCGCAGGCGAACATTCCAATAGACGAGGCGGCAGCGCGCTTCGAGCGCGTCGAGCTTGGCCGGGTCGATCTCGGTGATGCGGAGGACGTCGCTGCGAAGACGACCGGGTCAGCTGCATGACTGTGAGGGAGAGGGAAGCGAAAGGATGCAACGCACTAGTCAATGTCGGAAAGCATTGGGTTGCGAGCGTGGCTGAGCGTGCAGGTCCGCCTCCCAGCCGGGAAGAGTTCTGCTCAACCAATACCCTCGTCAGCTGTTGCTCGGATTCACTCGAGCACACTTGCACGCACCTTTGCACCTCCATCGTCCAGGCGTCAACCGTCCGCCTCCGCCTCCACAGTCCGAACAAGGCTTGTACTTTTCCTCGCACGTCCTGCAAATAACCTCGACCGTGAACGGCGGAGCGGGGACATCTTGCGGCGCGAGGGTGGTGACGTTTCCGGCTCCGATGATGCGGTCGCACACGTCGCAGGTTAGGGCTTGGCGTTTGATCGTGTCTGAGAGGCCGCGGGAGGTCTCTTCGGGCGGGAGGAGGAGGCGCGAGTGCTGCGGAGTCGCAGCCGCCGCAATCGGAGGATCGGAAGGGCCCGTAGCGGTCGTCGTCGAAGCATCAGCACCCACAGCCGCCGCCGCCGGACCGCCCTCGAGTGCATCGACCGCGCCAGAGAACGTATCCTCGAACGTCGCGCGATCGTGTTCCGTCGGAGGTGGCAACCCGACCACCTCTCCCGCCCCCGACGTCGGGCTCAGCCAATCGGCCCTCCTCGCGTCGTCCTGGTCCGCCTCGAACGCGCGCTGAGCCAACCGTTCCCTCCTCTCGTCCCCATCCGGGTCGACCTCGAGCCCCTGCTCTTCCACCGGCAAGCAATCCAAGCACGTGAAGCTCAGCGTGGGCGTCCACCCAGTCAGGTCGTGTCCCCTCAAGATGACCTTGGCCCTCGTCAGCGCACAGGTCCAACACGTCGCACTAACCTCCGCCGACCTCGCCTTGCCCTTACTGGTCCCCGAGCTCGAGACTGCATAAGTGACACCATACGCCGTATGGACTCTTTGTATGTGTCCTGAAGCGGGTTCGCGAGCGGGGTTGAAGGCGAGGACAGGGGGAGAGGCGCGGTGGAGTGCGCGTGCGGTAGAGGCCTGTTGGAGCGCTGGGAGGGTGGCGGAGAGGATCGGGAGGGCGGCATTGGAGGAGATGGCGGGGGTTGAGCGGGTCGACGAGGCGGAAGACGAGGGTGAGGCAGCGAGGTGCGAGTAGGGAACGTGCGTCGAGGCGGGCGAGGGGTACGCTTGCTGAGGAGGCGGGTACTGCGGCGCGGCAAGCGGGGCCTGGTATTGGAGCTGTGAGGTCTGCTGCGGAGGCGGTCCCCTGATTACCACCGCATAACCCGCCGCCAACCTTTTCGGGAACTCCTGCTCGTTCGCCTGCGCTGCTGGTGCGTACTGTCCCGCGACCTGTCCGTAGTCGTACACATCCGTCTGGAGCGCGTGAGAAGGGTACATCGCCCCGCCCGCCATTGTTGAGGGATGGTAATAATATGCCGATGTCGCCGCGGAGGCGGAAGTCGAGGTGGTCGGAACGGGAGGGACGGCGAACGACTGTTTCTGAGCTTGTTCGACCGGCGTAGACGCCGAAGCGTAAGGCGCGTGCGGCGTGGGGGGCTGAGGCTGGTAAGCCTGCGTAGGAGGTGGAGGGTACCGCCACCCCGGTCCGATCGCCGTCGCCTCTCCCGTCGCCTGCTGCTGCTGCTGGGGCTCCGTATGAGCTCTGCCACTCGTGGCCGGCCTCGTCTCCTGCTGCTGCCAGGTCTGCTGCTGCTGATACGCCCCACCCGCCTCGAGACGCTGCGAGAACCACGATCCCGCTGTCACCACCGTCGTCGCTGCTGTCGAAGTGAGCGACGGAGCAGCCGACGTAGCGCGAGTAGCGGGAGGAGGGAAGTATTGCGTCGACTGTTGCGTGAGTGGGTGGGGAGAAGCCGGTTGCTGAGGAGCGGGTTGAGAAGTGAGAGGCGGAACGGCGATGTATTGATGGACGTTGACTTGGTACGTCGGAGCTTGCTGCTGAGCGAAAGCATAAGTCGACGAAGCGGTTGCGGGAGAATGCGAGCGCGAGTCTGGGGCGAACTGCTGCGAGGGATACGAAGCGGGTTGGTGCGAGAATCCTGGACGCGGGTGGGGCCATGGGTAAGTTTGTCGCGGGAGAGTCGGAGGAGGGAACGAAGGCGAGGCCAGGGACGACAACGGTTGGTGGAACGAGTCGGGTTCGCTGGGAGCGGGAGGGGGAGGGGGAGGCGGTGGTCCACCCGCCTGCAGCTGCTGACACCCCGTCTGCTGAGCCGCACTCGCATGACCGAGTGCCATCGACGCCTGCTCAGCCATGCTCAGACTCGGCACGCGTTTCCCGCGCCCATCGCCCTCGGCCGCCTGGTCCACCTCACTGAACGTCCTCTTGCGCCCCGAGCTCCCTGCCTCGTTCAAGGTCCAGGCGGGGTAGGCGCTCATGCTCGTCCTTGCCTCCGTCCGAGCCTGGTGTCGATCCGCTTCTGTGCGCGGAGCGGTCCGAGGGTGAGCGCGCAGGGAGTGTAGGCTGGAGGGGAGGGGCAGCGAACGACTAAACGGGAGAGCAATGGTACTGCGAGAGAGCGACTTCGGGACGCGGTAATCCGGTAACAGAGGGATGGGCGATCGGAGGACGCGGGAGAGCACAGGTTGCGGTGTCAGCTTGCGGGCGGGTGTGGCGAGAGCGGGAGGCGTCTCGCAACGCACCTGTGAGTCTCGGGAGCGTGCGTAGGACCACCCGTGCGGGACTGCAGCGAGGTCGGCGGTCGGCGGTCAGCGGGGAGGCGGTCGAGTGATCAAGTCGGTGGGTGTGGCAGTCGTGCGGCGCGCTATTGGGCCAGCGTGTGCATCCTTCTGCGGCCCAGTCTCAGCGTTCTCGCAGTCGCAGCGCAGCGGCTCGACTCGAAAGTGAAGAGAGCAAGGCCAGGCACTGCTTGCTCGCCGCTCTTTTCGACGTCGAGTTGTCTCGCTCTGCAGATCCCACCAGACTGTGACTGCGACAAGACTCGCTGTGCGCTCAAAGCCGCGCAATCGAACCCTGCCAATCCCCCTTGTCCCATTCACCTGACCCTCCCCTTCTTGACGACTGAACGTGCACCCACCCCGAATCTCACCTTCCACCGCGAGAAAGTCCAGCATCCACTCGAAGCATGTTCCGCCCGCGACGCAGTCCTGGCAGCGAGTCTGGTCAAGCGACCCGGTCGAGAACGTGTCGACCAGGACAAACTCGGAGAGCAGGTTCACACGGCCCGGTGGGCGCGTGGTTCCCGACGAGTACATCAGCTCCACAGCAGTGCCTTGCTCTCGAGAGAAGCAGGCGGGCGATATAGAGGGAGGAGAGAGGAAGCGGTCGACAGGATTGAACGCCCCTTCGAGCGTCCCAAAGCACACTCCAGGCGTCTCGTTCGCCGGTCTGCTGCCCTTTCATTCATCATCCAGTACGTCGAGCAAGCCTACAGGCGGTCCGTGTGCGGTGCAGCGGGTGTGCACGTCGCGAGCTGATGAGGATGGCAAGGGCGGGAAAATTCGACGGCGGCGGCTCGTGGCGGGGCGAGAGCGACAGTCGGCGGTAGCTACGCTCCTGTCGAATCCATCAAGTCTGTCTCCACTTGCGCAAGCCGAGTGAACGCCGTGAGCAGAGTCCAAGCTCTGTCCCTCGTCCCGACTCCGCTCGCCGCTCGCTCGCTCGACCTGTTCCCGCAACTTGGTCACCTCTGGTCATCCTCGCCACTCGGTCTAACTCCCTTTGCCAACAGTTAGAACTCAGTCACGATGGTGCGCAACCCGTCCCACGCCGGGTGGTCGAGCGCGAGCTGACCTCGACGAGACGGGCGCTCGACAGTCTACCGTCGCCAAGCAGGACGCAAAGGACTTTGACCAGTCCGCTGCCCCCGCCGTCAAGAGCCACAAGATCAGGTTCGCTCACTCTCCCAGCCTCCCCTTTCCCCCCCCGCGCCGAGTTGACCGAGGGAGTCGGGTGTGCGCAGGATCACCCTGACCTCGCGCAACGTCAAGAACCTCGAGAAGGTCTGCACGGACCTTGTCAACCGTTCGAAGGACAAGCAGCTCCGCGTCAAGGGACCCGTCCGCCTCCCGACCAAGCGTCTCCACATCGTCACCCGCAAGACTGTCCGTTTCGCGTCCCCTGACCTGGCGCGCGCGGGTGTTTACTGTGGGCTGACGAGATGTGTTGGGACGTGTGCAGCCTTGCGGTGAAGGTTCAAAGACCTGGGACCACGTGAGTCCCGCCCGTTCACGCCCTCCGTCCTCCTCCCTCTCCTCCCTTCCTCCCCCTCTCTTCGCTTGAACCAACTCGCTGACACTACACGCCCCCCACCCCCGTCCCACAGCTCGAGATGAAGATCCACAAGCGCCTCATCGACCTCGAGTCCCCCGCCGAGGTTGTCAAGCAGATTGTGCGTCCCCTCTCCCCGCCACCCCCCCCCCCTTCTTTTCGTTCCTGCGCTCTTTCCTCTCGTACTGACTGAAAAGGGTGGGAACAGACCTCGATGTCGATCGAATCGGGTGTCGAGGTCGAGGTTACCATTGCGGCCTAAAAGCTGCGACGGTGTCCCTCGCTTCGGGATCTTGGCGAGTAGGTGGAGAGGGAGGATTTTCGCGAGCGCGAGCGGGTGGTGACACCAGGAGACTGCGTCTGACGGTTTGCAAGGGTCGTAGGGAGTCACTCAGGTTGGCTTTCCTGTGTCGCTCGAGTAGCTGGCGGGACGTGGTTCCCCCGTCTCGCCCGTTCGTCTCGTTCTCCGTTTTCCTGCGTTGCAATGCGCCCGCCTCCTCGCCTCGGCCTCGAGAGAGAGAGAGAGAGAGTCGGAGAGTCGCGTAGGCACACACCAGTGAGCGTGAGAGCGACGGCGCTGAGCGAGCACGGGCAACCACCCGGTTGTCGTCTGCTCGTTCACTCGCATCGACGCTCCCTGCTCCCTGAATGGGTATACCGAACTACACGCAGAGATATATGACCACGCCTTGCCTGCCTGCCATCCGGTGCGCCCCCACCCATTTCTCCCCTCGTCGACACACACGTTCTGACGCCCCGCCGCACGACGACGATAGCTCGCTCACCCGCCCGTTCTGCGCCGACTGCATTGGATCCGTTGGAGGAGGTGACCGACCACCGTAACTGGGCTTCACGCGACGCCCTCGACCATACCCGGGTACCCCGCACCCCCTTCTCCTCCCCAACACCCCTGAACCGACTCGCCTCAGCGCCCAGCCCTACTCGCTGCGCTGTGACACCACCTGAACCCACACGCCTCACGCTTCACGCCTCACCCCGCACCCACTTGAGACTCGAATCGCCATGGTCGCACTCAAGAGCAAGACGCTCTCGCTCCCTCACCTCTCCCTCTCGCGCACGTCCTCTCCCTCCCGCGGTCCTTCTCAGCCCCCAACGCCCTCCAGCGCCGCTTCCACCCCGACCGAAGCCCATCTTGAGACGCAGGGGAAGGCGCGCTCCGCCTCGCCCAAATCGCGCTCCTCCGACCCCGTCCCTCTCGCGCTCCAACAACCTGTCCCGACTAAACCCCCTCGACGGTCTTCGATTGGCGCGTCGTTGGCGTCGTTGACGTCGAGGTCTTCCAGTCCCGCGTCGGCGCAGGCTTCGACGACGACCCAGCAGCAAGCGCCGAAGAGCCTGTCCGTCCCGGCTGGACTGCGCATCTCGCCTGTCCCTTCCCCTAGCCCGGCAGATGAGGACGCGAATCCCCGCCCAACGCGCACAGTCTCGGAGGACAAGGCCCACGCGCAGGGGATCAAGCCTTCCCGCTCGATGTCTTCATCCGGCAGCGGCAAGAAGCGATCAAAGTCGACTGATCGAGGGGTCCGTCCGCCCAGTGCTTTCACGCCCGCGTCCACCGACGCCGCGCCCGCGCCGGACAAGGACAAGGACAAGGACAAGGACGGGCAAGGTCGTGGCGGATGGAAAGCCGGCGGCTTGATGGCTTCCTTCGGCCGTTCGGGGCGAGGCCTTGCGCTCGGTCACTCGCAGAGCCAGCCGGGCACGTCTCGCGCCACAGCGACGGCCGTGATCGGCGCTGGGTCGCTGCCCGGCGTCGGAGGAGGAGGGGGGTCGCCGAGTCTGTCTCTCGCCTCGACTGCGACGCTCGGAGGAAGCGCGAGTGGGTCCGCGACGCCTGTGACCGCTGCGACGCTCGCTTCCGGTGGGACAGGCGTGCAACTACACCAACTCGCGGAGTCGTACGTCGGGAAAGTCTCGCTCCGCTTGGGCGAGGCAGTCAACAAGGTCTTTTTGCCGATGCCGACTGGCCCGGGCGGGATGGTTGACAAGCAGGCCGAGAAGGCGGAGGGCGCGTATGGCGGCAGTGCGGTGGTTGTCAAGGGTAGGCCGGCGCCGAGAGTCGCGAAGGCCAGGGAGGTTGGCGAGATTATCGCGGCGTGAGTTCCGAGTTCGGTTCTCCCTCTCTCTCTCTCTCTCTCTCTCTCTCTCTCTCTCTATCTCTATCTCTCTCTCTCTCTCTCTCTCTCTCTCTCTGGACGATTGGGACAGTGCTGACGCGAGTGTGGACGTGCGCAGCGAGTTGCAGGCGGCGCTGCACGACCCGTACCTCTTGCGGACGCTCCTCCGCTCGTCGGTCCTCAAGGCGCTCTCGCTCTTCCTCACGCGGCTGTCGGCCCTCCTCCTCGTCCCCTCCCCCACCGACCCCGGCCTCGCCCCCTCCTACTTCACCGCCCCGCGCACCTGCAAAGAAACCGACTCACTGCCGCTACCTCTCCGCTTCAACCTCCAAATCGTCCGCTGCGCCTCACAAGTCAAGAGTGCCCTCGCCATCGTCGCCGACCCCTCCTCTGGCTTCCCGCACTTTGTCGAAGAGACGCTCAAGCCGTGGCGCGCCAAGCTCGCCGAACTGATGAACCGCGTCATGGGACCGCTCGTGCAGAGTGCCAGACTTGCGGTCGCCGAGACGTGTCTCCGCGCCAAGGTGGAGGGCGCGACGAGCGCTGGAGGGTGTGCGTGTGCGGATGGGCAAGGGGGAGCGGGTGCAGCGGCGGCGGCGGGACTCGCCGGGGCGGGAGCTGCAGGAGCGAGCGCCGCCTCGACGCTCGGCTTGACTGGCCTCTCGGTCCTCCCGCCTTCGGCGACACACCTCAAGCCCAGCGCGACGAGCCAGCTCCGCTCGCTCTCGCTCGGCCGATCGGCGTCGCCAGCTCCGTCCGCCTCGGCCTCGTCGACTTCAGCTGCAGCCGCAGCAGCAGCGACCGCCGGCCCGCCATGGCTGCGCGACCTCTCGTGCCGCCTCGAAGCTTTCGCGCGCCTCGTCGCGCGACTCGCGTGCGCTCGAGACGCAGACAAGTGGATCGTCAGCGTCGCGACGACGGCGTGCTGGAAGGGCATGCTCAACCTCAGCGCGAGGTCGATCGGCGCGGTCGGCACCGGGTGCGAGGTTGGCGCAGCGGCAGAGAAGGAGCGCCCGGTCAGCAGGAGAGGGTTGCTTGGCGGAGTGGGGATCAAGAAGACGCCTTCGCCGCCGCAGAGCCCGCTCCTCCCGATCGTCGATGTGGCAGGTGTCGTCCCACCCGCACAGTCACACGGTCACGCCGCCCCTTCCCCCGCCGACGTCGCCTTTGTGCGCCTCCTCTCGGACCTCGAGCTCCTCGAGGCACGCCTCCAGGCCTTCCTCGTCGCGAGCCTCTCGACACCCGCGACGGTCCTCGCTCCCTCGTTCGCCGCACCGTCAGCCGAGTCGTGTCCCGCCTCGGATCACTCGACGACCGGCTGCGGACTCTGCCGCACGGGCCGGACGTTCGACGACGAGTCGTCCGACTCGTCCGACTCGGAAGACGATGGCGAGGTGGACCACCCTCGTGGCGGAGCCGCACCGAGCGAGCCAAAGCGCGAATCGAGGCTCGTCCTGAGCGCTATGCGCGAGGCGATGCAAGCTCTCAGCGCGATGGTGGTTGTCGTTCGCGCGAGTCGCGATCCGCAAGTCGTCAAGCTTGCGCTGCAGGGACCGTCGGAGGACGAGAAGGCCTTCCACGCGCAGCCGATGACCCCGTCGGCCATGTTTGCGCTGTCCGCCCCGGCGCCCTCGACGACGGTCACCGTCGTGCCGCCCTCGTGCTCGCTCTCTCCCTCGTGCCCGACGTTGCACTCGGCACTGCTCACGCTCCCGCCCCTGATCCTCCTCCACCTCCTCGCCTCGCGCACCTCGTCCGCCGTGTCCTTCCGCCTTCCTCACGAGGTATGGGCCCTCCGGAACGGCTGGGCCGAGTACGCCGCCGAGTTGCGAGGGTTCGCAGCGGGCGAAGAGTGGGCGCAGGAAGTGGCGTGGGAGATGCACAACGAGGTCGAGCGCGTCTTGCGCGAGGAGAAGGAGAAGGAGGGAGGTGGCACGTGGAGGAAGGGCGATAGGGCGGCACTAGAGGCGCTCAGGGTCGCTGCGGTCAAGAACGGTGGTGGATCTGGCGGTGACAGTGGGAATGCGCGCGATTGACTGGCCGGCGCAGGTAGGTGCTCGACAGTCGGACGACGGACGGACTCTCTTCCTCCCTCCCTCTCCTCGCATCGACTCTATCCCTTCATTTGCTTCTCCGCGTCTCTCTATTGCGCCGTCAACACGTTTCCTTGTATGCCTCCTTGCGACGGCCACATTACCCTCTGCCAAAGTAGACCTTGTTCTCGCCTCATCTTTGTCTCGTCCTGAGCTCTCGCAGAGCACGAGGCACGACTGCCCTGTCGCGAGTCCGTCCGCGATTCCTGCGATGCGCGATGCCTTGCTAGGCTCTGCCTGCCTGTCTGCGCTGATGCTCTCGCGAGTCGCGAGCTCGACAGGACTTGTACGATAACTGAAGAGCTGTACAATCCTGTGGGTGCGGGTGCGTCGTGAGCGTGCCGGAGAGACCTCTCGACCACGCTCGTCGACGAGGAGAGATCGTCTCGATTGCGGTGCCATGAAAGCTCGACTTGGCGAGGTTGAGCGTCTTCATTCTCGACGAGACGAACAGACGAACAGTGCTCGCTCTCTCGTGCGTCGCTCTCTCGCCACGCTCGCTGCGCTCCTCGCTAGCTCCAGCTGGCTCACTTCACGCTTTTTTGCAACCCACCCTCCATCCCCAACCTATGCCCCCCGGTACGAAGTCATCCTAACCCCGCCCTCGGAACGGAAGCAGGTCGAGTCGAGGCCTCAATCAGCCGACCACCGTTTGCGACGGCACGATGCTGCGGCATGCAGGGCAGCCCAACAGAACAAAAGATCTGCACCCGCAGCACAGCAACAACTCCAGGCCCACCCGCGTCCCCTCTCCGCCTCGACTACCGCTTCTCGACCTCGCCTCGGCCCCAATCATTAACGGCTCGCGGGCTCGCGGCGCTTCTGTGCCGCACCAGAGCACGAGGAGGGCGATCGCTCAGTCCCTTCCGTGAGGCCGACGGGCTGGGCTGGAGCGGAGGAATGGATTCGAGGCGCTCGCTGCATTCCCCTCCACCCGACTCTTGTCTCTCGCGCTCTCGAAGGCTTTGCTGCCGAGTGGGCTCGTCGCTGTCCGTCTCGCTCCTTCTGTCGCTCTCTCGTTTGCGCTGTCCCTCAGCTTGAGCAGCGACGCAGTTGTCGCGTTCCGTCTCATCGCGACATCTGGCTCGCTCCGGTCAGCATGACCTGCGCCATGCTCCCGCTCAGCAGCACCGACTCGCGCGGCCCGTCTCCTTCGACCTGCGGCCGCCGACCATCGAGGATCTCGCACGCCGCCCGGTCGCCCCTCTCCTCGACTCGCCTTCCTCCCCTCTCCTCGCTTTCTCTCCCGGGGTCTCCCTTTGCGCCAGACCTCTACGCCTTCAATTCCGATACCGGGTCCGGCTCGCCTCCATTGCCACCGCCTAGACCTCCGCTCCTCCACCCTCAGCCCGTGCGACCCGTCGAGGTCGAGCAATCTCCGCTGCTCGCCACGCCGGCATCTCCGGCGCTCTCGCAAGACGGTACGCGCATCGCACCCGCCGCCGACGTCTACGCACATGCGTATCGATTGTTGAGAGAACGGTGGGCGGGTGCGGGGAGCCAAGTGAGGGAGGCGGCGGAGCAGGCGAAGGAGGTACTGCGAGCGCAGGAGGAGCGAAAACGGCGGGCTTCGCTCGAGCGTGACGAGGCGCACGACGAGCCCAGTGCGAAGCGGGCCAAGCACAGGCGGGCGTCGGACAGGGTCGCGCCTGTCCCGGAGGAAGTCGAGTTCTCCGACAATGCGCCTCCGTCGCTTTCCCCTTCAGCCGCGGAACTCGGCAAGGGCGTCGAGCTCGTCGGCATTCCCCGCACGACTTCTCTCCCGCCTCTTGCGACCGTCTTAGCGTCCGAGTTGGCGTTGCTCCCCGGAGCGCCCACCGCTTCTCCTCGCATGTCACCGACGCTACTCAAGCACGAACGATCCGTCTCGATGCCTCCCCCACCCCTCGCTGTTCCAGCGTACCCTCGCAACCCTCGCACCTCGCTCCCCTCCGCCCCCGAGCCCGAGCCCGAGCCCGCCTCGACCGCTCTCCCTCCGCTCTCCTCCGTCATCTCCCTCGCTCCGCTCCAATCCATCCCAACCTCCCCCTCGCTCCCTTGCTTCCCCACCGCCTCTTCCGCCCGCTCGCAAGCCCTCTCGCAAGTCGTCCAGTCCTTCGAGGCTGTCCGTGCGAGTCGAGCGGAGGGGTTCAGGCGGTTCGGAGAGGGCGTCGAGGAGCGCAGGAGGAAGAGTATGGAGGGGGCGAGTCCGAGGTTGCCGTCGGTGTTTGAGCGGTGGCAGTAGGAGGCGGACGTGTTGTTCAGAGTTGTCGTCGTCTCGAGGTCGAGCTGTCTCTCCGTGTCCGTGTTAACTCCTTCCTCACAAGCTTCCGTTGTTGTCCTATCATACGAGCGCACGCAATACACGCAGATGTAGCAACTTCAAGCATCGTCCGTCTCGAGCGGAGATTGTCCTCTTCTGCCTGGTCGCTGCTCGTCGTTTCTCTATAATCTCCCCCGCTCGCGCGCTCCCCTCGGCAATCGCCTGTTGTAGTCTCTCTGCGCGCGCTTGCACAGGCGTCGCTTCACGTTCTGTCCCCCTACTGCGCGACCGGCTCACGTTGCGAACCGCTCTAGGTTCGGGCTTCGCGTCGTCGCAGACCAAGGCAGGTTTCAGCGAGAACATGCGAGAGAGCGGGGTATCCACGTTGCCGGTAAAGCTCTTTTGTCCTGATGAAGCGGCGCCTGAGCGCGGGGCCCACGAAAGGAGCGCAAGAGGCCATCTCGCTGTGAGCGTGCAGCCCGTCGCCGCCGTCTCTCGACCGTCTTCCCTTTCTTCCTCGCCTCACGCCCGCAAGCTCAGGCCTCTTTCCCTTTCCCCACTCAATATCTCTTTGTCCTCCACGTTGTCCTTTGTCCTTCCGTAGCGTAGCGTAAGAACCCCCTCCGCTCTCCCGTCTTCTCCCTCCTCTCTTCAGATCACTTTACCGCAACCTCGCTACGTTTACGTGCTCTCACATTGTCCGCTCGCGCTCTTTCTGGTCAACGCTATCGCTCTCTCTCTCGACTCGACTCTTTCCCGCCATCGCCGACCTTCCACCCCGTCGACAGCTTGTACGTTCCCCCTTCTCTCCTCCGTTCCCTGCTCCTCTCCGGATACTAACCTGCGCGGACACTCGCTGCACCAGTTGCGGTAACTCGCGAGACGTATCCAAGCGCTTTCCAGCTGCTCCTCAAGACCTTTCACTCTAGGTGCGCCGAGTGCTCCCTCACATTTGCTATTGTCCTCGTTCTCCTCAACTCCCTCGCCTCCCTCGGCTCGTCTTCCACACTCCCTAGTCACCATGAGCGACGTCTACAATTACAAGAGTGGGCACCTGCGCGTGTGCGACGCCGCTCAAGCCTTGTTACCGCGAGGCAGTCGCTCGACGACGTTCACGTTCTCCCCTCCCTTTGGTTGCGAGCGCTGCAAGGCCACCGTTGGCGCGGCTGCACATCCATCGCACTCGCATTCTGAATGGTTTGCGTGGAGCCGTGAAGCTCGGCTTAAGAGAGGACGAGAGACGAGGACGCGGATCTACGCATTGCTCCGCGAGGAGGGGGACCTCCTCGAGCCTGACAACCACGAACCAGTCGGCGAGTGGCTCGTCGAAGCTATGGAGAAAGCACAACGAGCGGGGAGGCCTGTCTACATCAAGCCCGGCCTGACCGCCTCGCCCAACTTTGCCTCCGTCTACCGCGAGTACGGCTTCACCTCCGCCATCCGCTGGGCCAGCTTCCGCCCGGCACTCCTCAAAGTCACCTACCGTCCGCGCAACACTCGAAAGCCGTGGTCGCTCCAAGTCATCGACATCAAGTCGACGCACCCGCGCACCATCGAGGCCGACAAGGTCTGGGTCAACTCTCACTCCGTTTTTCGCGCGCAACGAACGCTCACTCGTGCCTCGCAACCAGGTTCACTCGCAAGACAAGTTCCGTTTGCTCGCATACCGCCACTTCCTCGCCGAGATCGTCGAAGGCATCAAACGCGACGACTACGGCCGCCAGGACTCCCCTCTCCTCCGCCGCCTCGCCCTCTCGCACATCTGCGCCCTCTGGCGCTACACCGGCTGCTGTTCGACAACGTGTGACGACGACTGGTGCATCCTCAATGACAACGTCGACGCCGCGACTCTCGCTCACTTCCTCGAGATCCCCGTCGAGCACAACAAGAAGTGGATTGAGGACTTGCTCTTCCATGAAGTCCCGTTGCGTGTGGGAGTCGCCTGCCAGGACGACTGAGCCGGGTAACTCTCAGCACCAAGGCGAAGCGGCCAGCAGGAGACCCAGCATCATCCCTCGGAAACCAAGGATGGTAGGAAATGGACGGGCTCGCTCTCCCTCTCTCTGCGTCATATTCCCTCCTCTCTCCCGGTCGTACCGTCCATTCGTGTCGGTCGCATGCGTTTCAGTACCGTCCAGCGAGCGAGCGAGAGGAAACATGCGAGTTGCGAAGGTTGCGAGTGCTGCTGGTCGTCTACTTGGTTGTGCGCGTCCGCTCCGCTTCGTACATCTGCCATTCGACTGTGAGAGCCGCTCATCAGCACGCGACGCCCGCGAAAGCTGCGGACCGAACGCACCGAGGATACCCTGGTTGGTCTCTCCTCCGATCGCGACCATCAAGTCCTCCGACTCTGGCTCATCCTCGTCATCCAGCATTCGCCTCAAGCTCCTCCGCTTCTCGCCTCCGACCTCCTGCACCCCATCCAAGCGATACTCCTCGCTCAACTGCTCAACCAACCGATCCTCCACCCCTCCCAGCGCCTCGATTTCCGTCAACAACAACGAATACATGAGCACGACCGAGAGAGGATTGGCGGTCCTGAACGCAACCCAGGAGAGGCAGTTGAAGAGGTTTCGGGCGGGAGTGGGGAGCGAGATCGGGATGGGCATGACGGGCGGTTTGGAGGATGAGCTGGCGGCATCGGAGAGCGGATTGCTGGGGAAGTAAAGGAAAGAGGGAGGAGGGGTGTTTGGGGAGGCGGAGGGTGGAAGAGTGGAGAGCGCGGCAAGGTGGTAGAGGAGCGCTTGGTTCGGCTGGAATGGCGCGTCGGGGTCGGCGATGGAGGGGAACTCTGGTCTCGTCGCTAGCTTGACGCCGCACGTCGGTTTGTGAAGCTTGAAGTGCGAGACTTGGCAGTTCCTGCAGCCGAAGCGTTAGACCTCGAAGAGGCGGCGAGAAGGCAGTTGTGGGACGCACCGCGAACAATAATGTACAAGACGCTGCGCTTGCGATTGACAGCGCGAGCAGACGAGCATCTTCTTGCCGTCTTCCAGGCTGGAGGCTGTTCGAGGGGACTACGAGCGTAAGTTGGCGTTCTGAGAGGGAGCTGAGCCGCAACGAACCGAGTTTGCCGCAACTCGTGCAGGCAGGTTGATCAAGGTTCGACATCGTAATCTTCAGGAGAAGCGAGGTGCGAAAAAGCGCGAGAGTGCGGACAACGGCAGACAAATAAGCTCAAAGGTCTCTTCGTTGAGTCTTCTGGACTCACCTATGCTGTCGACGAGCCAAATCAAAGGCAGATCAAGCAAGAGTCGAGGAGGGGAGAAAGCCGATGTGAAGCCGCAGGTGTACGGGTACGCCTCGTCAGTAGCCTCAGTACTATTTTCTGACTCGTCCAGGCGTATGAAAAGCTCCCAGCGCGGCGGGCAGCGTGCGGACGGGTTGCAAGGGAGGCCTGGCGACGTTGGCTTCGAGCAACTCGCCGCTCACTCGCTTAACTGAGCGCGAGACCCTGCTTCTACTGCTTCTGAGCCAGCTGTGAACTACCAGCAGACCGCACAAAGCCCCATCGCCGTCCCCCGTCCCCTCCTCATCTCGCTTCGCCCACCTCGCCTGACGCGGTACATTCTCGCGCCCACACCCCCGGACGTGCTCGCCGATAGGTGCAGGTGGTCCCCTTAGGCTTCGAAAGAGCACTTTACTGCGCCAGGTGAGTGCGAACGGGTCTTGTTGCCGTGTTAAGCGGGGCGAGTGGAGGGTTGGCTTGGACGACGAGGTCAAGCGCGCTGGGATGGCGGTCAGAGGCCAACATGGCAAGGTAGTACTGAGGACGCCTAGAGGCACTCTTCCACGGGCGCACGCGGGTCTCACAACGTCTGGGGACACCGTTGCTCCCTTGCCCTCTGCTCAAGTCAGACGAGCCGACGACGCGTACGGCGGCGATGCGGCTCGGCGAGTGGGCTCTAGATGCCTTGTGCGAGCCCTTCGGAGCCCACAATCGTTTCGGCAGGATCTTGTTGCTTCACGTTCAGGACGTGCGGCTGACCTGTCCATGTTTCCTCTTGACAGATCACGCATCTTTCGCCTGAAAACGCTCCCTTCTTTCCTTCGACCATCCTCTCCGCTTCATGAGCCCACCTACCATGCCTCCCCGCGCCCAGCAACGACCGCCTCAATCCCTCACCCCTCAACCCGGCTCCGGCTCTCCCATCGCGCAACTGAACCCAACACAGCTCGCAGCCCTACAAGAGCACATTCGCAATACACGGAATCAGACCGGGCAGGAGGTCACGCCCGCGATGATTACCGAGTGGATGATGCGGAATGGGATTCAGGCTGGGCAGGGTGGAGGCGGACAGCAGGGACAGGGCGTGCCGCAGCAGCAACAACAGGGTCAGCAGCAGGGTCAGGTGCCGCAGCAGGTGCAGGGAAACCTCGACGCCATCCGTAAGTCGCGATTGCAGGAGTTCGTGTCGCCTGGCCACGGGAATGGCAGCTGATGCTCAGGGGCGCTTTCTTGACTCGCAGTGAACCACCTCTACCCTCCCACCCTCTCCGGTAACCCTCCCGCCGCTCTCGCACACCTGCAATCTGTCCTTTTCCCGCCGAGCCAGGTCAACAAGCAGTCGCCATTCCTGCAGCAGGTCATGCTCCTCGCGCAGAACGGTCGGCTGTCGCCTGAGCAGATGGCGATGCTGAAGCAAGCGGTTACGCTGAAGAACGGGTCGCAGGGTAAGTCCTCGGTCCCTCCTTTCATCCTTGCCGACGAGGGTCGTCTCGCTCGAGCCGGAACCTTCGTCATGGTAGTGAACCATCGCCAACTCCGTTCCCCTGCGACGCAGCTCAACAGCAGCAGCAGCAGCACTACCAGCAGCAAGGGCATCCGCAGGCTCAGCAGCAGATGCAGGCGGCTCAGATGGCCCAGCAGCAGCAGCAGCAGCAGCAGCAGGTCCGACAAGTACCTCAGCAGGGTCAGCAGCCCGGGGGAGCACCTGGCGTCCCGAACGAGCAGAACGCGACACAGGCCGTCCAGCAGCTCCGCAATCGCGTTCACCACATCGAGGCGCTCCTCGCACGACCAGACGTCAATGACGAGCAGCGCGCCAAGATGCAGCTCGAACTCGACAATGCCCGAACGAACTTGACGCGCGTCGTCAAGATGCTCCTCGCCGCGCAGGCTCAGCAGCAGGCGGCCCAAGGCGGAGGAGCGGGTGCGGCGAACCCTGCGGCGACTGGAGGCGCGCCTGGAGGGGCGCCAGTCAACATCGCGAACCTGCAGGAGGCGCAGCGGCAGGCGATGGCGCAGAAGGCACGCGAGATTCAGGCCGCTCAGCAGGCGAACGGCGGGTTCCGGACCGCGAGTCCGGCGCAGTTCCCTGGTCAGGCGGGAATCGGCACGCAGGGCATCCGCCAGTCGCCGTCAATGGTGGGACAGTCGCTTCCTGTCGTTCCGGGCGGAGCGAGTCCGCAAGCCAAGGCGGCGTCGCTGCAGAACCAGGCGGCGATCGCGGCGGCGCAGGCTCAGCAGCAGGCAGCAGCGGCAGCAGCGGCGAGTGGGAAGAAGCTCACGAAGAAGCAGCAGGCCGACATCCATGCGCTCTCGCAGCAGCAGGCGGCTCAGCAAGCTCAGGCGCAATCTCAAGCGCTCGCGCAGGCTCAGTCGATGGTGCAGGCGCAGGCCGTTGCGAATCAGCAGCGACAAGCGCAGGGCGGCTCTGCACCTGGTTCAGCAGCAGCAGGCTCATCGTTCGCGCTGGTCGGTTCGTCCGGCATGGCCATCACCTCGTCCCTCTCGATGCAGGCGCCGACGCCCGAAACTTTTCCCGCTCCTCGACCGACACTTTCAGGCGGCATGGCGAACAACCCGTCTATTTCGACGCCGGCCATCACAAGGCCACCGACGGCGGGAAGCGACGCGTTTGGCGGTGCGAGCGGAGCGGGAAAGATCGAGGCGCTGCCGAACAAGGACCTGCGACCGGACGACTCGCAGGGACGGACAGTGAGCAAGCGGAAGATCAGGGAGCTGGTCGAGAGCATCGACCCTGAGGAGCGATTGAGCGACGAGGTCGAGGATGTGAGTCCGTTGCCTCACCTTCAGCAAGAACCGCCGGCGCTGATACTCAGTCCTTGCAGCTGCTTCTCGAGATCTGCGACGAGTTCATCGACTCGGTGACACGTTTTGGCTGTCAGCTCGCACGGCACCGCAAGTCGGATCGGCTTGAAGTCAAAGATCTCGCACTGCATCTCGGTGCGCCCGCTCATCCTCGTTCTCGCTCCTATGGTCGTCGTCGAAGCTCGGCTCGCAGACTCACGCTCGCCGTTGCCTTTCTTGCCGCAGAGCGATCCTACAACATTCGCGTACCAGGCTTCATGCCCGAAGAGACTCGTCAGTCGGGCGCTCGTCGCGTCAACCTACCTCCAGGACACGCAGCACGGCTCGCGGCAATCAGGGAGAGCGGGCGGAAGCGGTGAGCTGGACGCCGGGGGGGGGGGGGGGGGGGACTTGGGCGAGAGGAGGAGGTAGTCGTTCTGCGGCTACGCGGTCCGTTCGTACGCGCGCAATGAACACACACGGTGGTCCGCTTTGCCTTCTCGACAAAGCCGTAATCGACCCTGCAACCTGGGCAGATGTTAGGCCTTCCGTCCTCTCGCTCGTGCTTGCGAATGAGCGTCGCGACAAGCTTCGCCTCCTCGATCGCAACGGTTACCGCATCGGCAACTGTGCCTACTTCGTCCTCAACCGCGAACCGTCTCCTTTCGTCGATTCGGGCCCGTCGAAAGGCCTCGCGCCGTATCACAGCGCCTTGAGCGACGATGATATAAACCCTATCTTTGACCGTCTCGTCTCGCTCTTCCGCTGCGGCGTCTGCTCCGCCAGTCTCTACCTTCCCCGACATCGCGAGCCGCCTCGTTGACGAACACGACGTTCCAAACATCCCGGCGAATGCGGGCACGTCCTGTCATTGTCGTTTGGGAAGGCCTTCCAAAACTTGCTCAAGCCGCTCTGCCTGCCTGCGGATAGCTCACCGACGACGCTCGAAGCGGGGTTTGGCGATCGTCGTTTCGAACGTCGCGAGCAGGACGAGGACCTGACGAGTTGGAGACGAGCGTCGGCGACGAGACTTGAGCGCACTGCAGGTCGTGCGTTTCTCTTCCTTCCCCTCGCCCTCTCCCGAAGCGTGCTGACGCTTTTCGACGTTCATTTCGACGTTGAGCTCTCCGGTAAGTCGCCCGTCAACCTCGAGTTGAGCCGACACAAGCTCTCGCACTCGACCGACCGCAACGTCGTCCAGATCAAGCTTTCGAACGCAGGTGGCTTCGTCCCGAGGGAGATTGAGGCTTAGCGGAGGCGGACTGTTCGGCCATCCTGTCCGATGTCGAGCCGCACAGTAGACAAAGCGCGTCCTTCCGAGTCCTCCGCCGATACGAAGAGCGCGCCTGCTCGATATCTGACAGCGACGCGCGGCTATTGCGGCGGACAGTTGGGTTCGATACTAGGATTGCACAATGCGAGCAGGTACAGTCTTTTCCCCTCCCTTCCGGCCTTCTGCGAGTGATATCTATGGACCGCTCGGCTCGTCGTTGCCTTTGAGGGAGGATCGGCCGGCGCGCTGCGAGAGAGGGGAGCGAGGTCGTCAGTCACGTATGAGAAGAAAGCAGCGGAAAGACACTGTACCATCATCTCGTCGGTGATGAGCAGATTCGAGGCGATGACGGCGCTGCGCGAGAGCGAGTCATGCGTGAGCTACATTGCCGACGTAGAACACGGAAGACGACTGTTTCGCAACGCGAAGAGCTCGCCGATAAGAGACCAGATCGGGAGAACGCACGCAGAGTGGATCATGTGCCGCTTGACGCGGTAGTTGTCCCAGACGCCCTCGCTACGAGTCGCAAAGGAGAGCTCGTCAGCTCCGAAACGACATGTCACAGGCGGGAAAGGAAACGCACGTCACGGGGTCGAGCGGCTCGCCTGTGGCGAGATCCAGGCCGACTACGTGGCCATCTGCCGCTTCGTCCTGTGCGAAGGCAAACAAATACGAGGAAATGTGAGCTTGTCCGCTACGAGACGCACTGCTCAATCTAATCTTAAAAGCGCCCGCGACGCACCTGCAATGCCACGATCGCATCCTGCACATCCAATCCGGCATTGACCGCCAACGTTTTCGGGATCACCAACAACGCATCCGCAAATGCCTGAACACCAAGCTTCGCGCGGCCCTTGGCCTCGTTCTTCTTGACGTTCTCGACGAGGTGTCGGTGCGCGGCGATCTCGAATGCGCCGGCGCCGGGAACGAGCGCCGCGTCTTCGAGGGCGTTCTTGACTGAGCGCAGGCCGTCACGGATCGCGTCGGAGATCTGGGAGATGGTGTGTGCGTTGGGACCTGCGGTAGATCGCCGCAAGCTACAATCAGCGTTTGTCTCGCTTCGCGCAAGACCAACCGATGTAGTCACAACAGCCGAACCCACCCTTGACGAGCATGGTGACGCTCTTTGGCTCCTTGACCTCCTCCACAAATGTGAACTTCTCCTCGCCGAGCGTGTGCTCATAGACGAGTCCGGCGTGGCCGAGGACGTCGGGCGTGAGGTCGTCGACCGAGTTTTGCGCCGTGCCGCCGCAGACGAGCTGGAGCCTGTGCGGATCACAGAAGGCGGCCGCCAGTCAGTCGCGCCGTCTCGCGAGGAGAGGCGAGAAAGAAGAAAAGGTTGCTCGCACGAACGCACCTCTCCATGTTCCTTCGCTTGGCCCTCCTCAGCGCCATGATCCCCTGCTTCGCAAGCATGTCCAGCGAGAGGGGATCGATTCCCTTCTGGTTGATGACGACAAAGTTCTTGACCTCGCCGACGGGGTTTCCTTCGGCGTCGAGCTTTTGGTCGCAGACGAGACGCTTGAGGTCGATGATCTTGCGAACTTTGGCGTCGGTGAAGCGACGTTCGGACTCGACGAGCTTTTCGCGCTGCTCGGCCGACGAGTAGAAGAAGCCCGAGTTGACCTCGCTGTGCCCGCGTCGGACCGGATCAGCTCAGCTTTGCGTAAAAGGACAGAGATCGCCTGAACGCACGTCTTCTCGTACTCGAGCGATACGTTGAGAGTGAGTATGAAGCAGTTCTCGAGGCGCTTGGGCATATCCGGATGGCGCGGTCCGTGGTCCAACACCAAGCCCTTGACGAGCCTCGTGTCCGAGTCGGTCATGTGCTGCATCTTCATCAACTCGACCATGTGCAAGTCGACGGGCTCGAACTGGCCTTCTTTACCTGCGACGGTCGAAGGCTGGCGGATCGCGAGGACTGCATCGACGACGGCCTGAGCGAGCGACTGCGCGAGCGACTTGTGCACCTTCGTGGCGAGACTAGTATAGGCGACTTGGACGAGGGTCTCGTGCGAGGGAGTAGCGGGAGAGGATGACGACGAGGACGAGGCGAGGGGCACTTTGAACGAGTCGAGGAACGAGGTGAGGGCGTTTTTGGCGACTTCGAAGCCGTCGGCAAGGACACGAGGGTGTACGCCTTCAGACGTGTATCGCAGGGCCTGGTTCAGAAGCTCGCCTATATATGTATCGGTCTCAAGTGAGCGGTGGAAGGGGCTGAGGAGGAGAAAGCGGACGCGCCGACGAGGAGGACAACACTCGTCGTTCCGTCTCCGGTCATCTCATCCTGCGCAACTGCCGTCCGGGCAATCAACGCCGCCGTAGGGTTCTGCACAGCGACAATCACGAAGAATCAGCTCACGGGAGCAACTCGAGGTGAGGTGAGGGAGGACTGAGGTGCGCACCTGGATCTGCATCTCGCTGAGGAGGACCTTTCCGTCCTTGGTCATCTTTAGCTGTCCCGAGCCATCGACAAGCATCTTCAGGGTTCCCCTTGGCCCTGTGTTGCGTTGGAGAGATGAGCGAGATCTGGAAGAGAGGAGGTGCGGAGGACTCGACCGCGCACCCAAGTTGGACCTGACGACATTGGCGAGTCCGAGTGCGCCCGTGCAGTTCAGCTGGAACGCCTGCTCCCTCCTTGCGAGGTCTGCGCGCGGGTTGAGCAGCTCGAGTGCGCTCGACCTGGTGAGCGGGCGTGAGGAGGTGTCAGCGCGCGCCTGTTTCAGTGGGTGGTTCCACTGGGCGCGTCTGTCCACCCTCGAGTGCCCCTGCGTTCACTCACATTGTCCTTGTGCGAGAATGAGCCAAGTTGGCGGGTTGTCGACCTCACTCTCCCGCTCCTCTCGACGCGTCCATCGCTCCGCCTCTGCTCACACTCGCTTGGTCAGGGCTCGTTGCGCGCGGGACAGACTCGACAGGGCATGGCATCGACATCCGGCTTGTCTCGCAGGCGCGGCGCAGCGGGAGCAAAGCAGGACGGCAGCGCTCTCGCCCCGTCGTCCACTCAGCCCTCGCTCTCACCCTCTCACTCGAGACCGACGTCGCCCCTGAGCGCTCCAGGACAGCCGTCGACTTCCAGTCCGGTAGGACACAAGGTTGCGTACGACGAGCGCGACTTGAACAACTCGGAGGACGAGAGGGTCAACCCGCGCCTGACGCTGATGGAGGAGATCCTCTTGCTCGGTTTGAAGGACAAGCAGGTCAGTCGCACCGTCTCTTTCATCCCAGGCCGCTCAGCCTGCACGCAGACGGCGACGACGAGGTCCCGACACTCAGTTTGCTGGCGTTCGGCCGGCAGTGGGGGGGCGAGCTGGGAACTCGCGTTCGAGATGGACCGGTGCAGTGGCAGCTTGGCGACGATTCGCTAAGGCTCATGGTATCTCTCCGGAAGACGGCCCGCTAATACCTCGTCTTGCTCTCACAGGGATACCTCTCGTTCTGGAACGACAACATCTCGTACACCCTCCGCGGCTGCATCGTCCTCGAACTCGCCCTACGACACCGGATTGCCATGGTGCGAGACCCAAACCGGCGTCGATTTCCCCTCGCAGACCGGTTCGTCGTCCACCTCCTCCCTCTCTCAAGTGAGCAAGATACTGATGCTGGGAGGTGCGACAGGTACATCGAGGTGATTGACGACAAGTTGACGGGAGAGGTGTTGCTCGATGAGGCGCTCAAGATGATGAAAGTGTCGGAGCGGATGAGCGTCGGGACCTGGATCGACCTCATGAGCGGTGTGCAGCCGTTCCTCCTCAAGGTCTCACGCGAGCTCGGCTGACACCTCGATCAATGTCGCAGGCGAAACATGGAACGTGATGAAGATCGGCTACCAACTGAAACAAGTACGCGAGCGACTCGCCAAAGGCCTAGTCGACAAAGGCGTCCTGCGAACCGAGAAGCGCAATTTCCTCCTCTTTGACATGGCGACGCACCCCGTCTCGGACCCGACCTTCAAGGACGACGTCCTCCGACGAACGTTATCACTCCTCACGTCCCGCACCGCCGCAGTCCCGACTTCCAACATGTACGGCGAGGAAGTCCGGTACCGTACGATTCGGGCCGTCTCGATGGTCTGCGCGGCATTCGCAGCAAACGTACTCGAGAACGCACTCGTCCACCTCTCGTATGACCAGCGCGAAAACGCCTTTGCGAAGGCGGACGAACTCTTGGCGGATTTCTCGCAGTGGCCGTTTGGAGCGTACGGGCCTTCCGGGATTGCGGGAGGAGGTATGGGAGGAGGAGTTGCGGGTGGCGCGGCGGGGACAAAAACGAATGGGACACGGCCAGGAGGTATCGCGACAGGCGGCAGTGCGGCGAGCGCAGAGTCGGCCAACCTCGCCGAGATCATGCGACTTGCGAGACTCGAGACGGTCGGGCAGGGGACGGGCGACTCGCCGGGCGGGGCGGAGAAGCAGACGCAGAGGGAGCTGTGCCTCGAGGTCGTCGCGGCGTGCGTCGAGGTGTTCCGGAGGATGGATAGCTTGCTCTGAACCCGTGTGACGAGATGCGAGATGGTGAGTTTCGCGCTCCTAACTTCGTCCTCTTTCGACGCTGACGTTCTGATATCCACAGGAGATTCCCAGCAGCGGACCACCTATCGCCCTATACCCCTCCATCTCCTCCCTTACCAGATCTCCACCAACCGTTTCCTCTCCGCCTCATACAGCCTCACTCACCCCGATACACTACTCTACATCTCGGCAACATCTTCATCCGCCTTCTCTTCCTGCAGCTTTCCCCCTCTGTCGTTTCCCTCCGTTCAAAGTCGTACTCCTTCTTCTCCTCCCTTTTGTATTCATCCACTGCTCGTTCCGTTTTCGCTCTCTCTCTCTCTCTCTCTCTCTCTCTCTCTCTCTCTCTCTCTCTCTCTCTCTCTCTCTCTCTTCGGCCTTCCTCTCTATCGCGTCGAGATGATGCGCGCGCACCTCGCTTCCTGCCATGCCGAAGCCAAAACCTTGTTGCGTCTCGCGTGCCTCGGTCGCATGTCTCTTTGCGAAAGCGAAGAAGTGACGAGATGTGTACGGTGATGGAAGCCTGTAACAAGCTCTGCGAAGGCGGAGCCGACGGAGGAGAGCTCGCCCGTGATGTCGAGGAAGAAAGCGGTTTCCTCGAGGATGTCGGTTCCTGCGGTCCATCCGCCGTCAGGCTGTCTTCGCGAGCAACAAGAGAAGGTGAAGCGGACGTGGGTGATGACGCTGAGGGACGGAGCGTTCAGCTTTAATCACCAAGGAAAGTGAGATCAGGGGAACATACATACCATCGTACGGCGCGTCAGTGGCGCAAAGCACCTTGTTCGCGAGCTTCGAGAGGCGGAGAGCGATCTCGTCTGTCAAACTCTGCATCAAGAAAGACCGCGGGCAGGGTCAGCCAGCGATTCGACCATAGCGGGATGAAGACATGCGCACCTCCAAGCCGACGTTCGAGACTTGCATGCCATAGATGTTGGAGACACTGCGACGCGAGACGTTAGCTCGGCAGGAAGGCAAAAGCGGATTGGCGAGCACGTACTTGAGCAGCTGAGGAACGACGAGCACGCCGATTCCGACGACGCCGGCGGTGTAACTAGTCGAGTCGGTGGCAGAAGAAGACGAGCCAGCGATAGTTCCTCTGCGCAAGTCGTTGTCAGCGAGCCCTCCAAAGAGCGCAGGGAGGGCACGCACCCAGTTGCGAGGATGAGCGTCTTCGGAAGGTGCTCGCTATAGATGCTCTGGTAGGTGATGTTAAAGTCGGACGCTCGTGACAGCCGCGCGCTCGATGGAGGAAGATGCGAGAGGAGCGGCGGAAGTCGTACAGAGGAGGGAGGCAGCGGCGGGCGAGGGCGAGAGAGGCTTTGACGAACATGGCGAATCGAGGCTGGAGGTCGAGGAGCAAAGAACGAAGCGAGGATGAGAGAAAGGAGCAAAGAAACGCAGAGAGCGACAGAAGGGTCATCGAAAGATACCATCTCCCGAGCGCTGGGAAAAGATAAGTGGCTTGTCTCGGGCGAGAGAGAGATAGTCCCGATCTGGCGGCTTACACAACGTCGACACGCATGATCCACGAGCTGGGAGGAAGCGCCGCCGGTCGGTGCGGCTCAGCGGAAGACGAGCGGAGAGCGGGCTGAAGCAATCGATGCGAGATAAGCCAGGTGAAAAGTTTTGCCGGCGACGAAGCAGCTGTAGTATAGAGAACAGTCAGCCAACGAGAAGCAGATGACGGAGGGGACAACGAACCGAAGCATCGAAAGCGGAATCCGAGAGATCCGCGCACCTCCTCGTCGACGATCCTCGAGGCGGACAGATATATGCAATGGGGACGTATAGACGGAAATGGATATTCTAGTACGGCGAGATGGTGGGCACAGAGACAACCGGCTATGTACAACGCTGCGGGCGGGAAGACGGATGCTAGGGAACTGCGAGAGACGCCGCGACCGAGACGGACCAGTCGGACATAGCCTTCCAGTGCAGCCAGACGGCGGCGACGATAGCTGTGACGGAGACGTCAGCGATCTTGTCAACGAAAGAGGAAGACTGCACGCACCGATGTGCCAGAGCTGATGCGATGCGCCGATATGCCAATGGCCCGGGGCACAGCACTCCGGGAACTGCGCGGCTTGGCCGTCAGTACCGTTCGACCGGTCGAGAATGACTCGATCTCACCTGGTTCGCATAGAACGAGAGGCCGATGAGGTAGGCGACGACGGAAGGAATGGCCGGGCCTGCGCAAGCAAGTCGTTAGTCGGTCAGAGCGACGATAGCGGAAGTACGGTACGTACTGTAGAACCACAGCGTCTCCATTCCTCCATAAATCGCCGCCCGGTGCGCGATAGGCGCCACCGCGCTCGCCGCAAGCGAGACGAAGAAGGCGATCCTCCAGCTCTTGTACTTGCGCTCGTTGAACCACGATTGCCAGGGTACGATCATGCCCGTCACGCCGATGACGAAGTTGAAGCACATGTAGGAGGCAGCGAGTGCGGGGTGCGAGTAGAAGCCGTAATACTGTCGAATTTCGAGGAGGAGACGGTCAGCGTGCGCAAGGAGAGCAGGAGGGGAGGGAAACTCACGGTCGCTCCGGCGACGGACGCAGCGATCAATCCCGAGATGCCAACATAGTCGACGCAAGCCGCACCGCGGAACCAATGACTCGTGGCGCAGCCGGACATGAGGTGCCAAGTGGTCGAGCAAAGGAGACAGTGCATGGCGGAGAGGACAAAGAGGACGGCGATGGCAGTGTCACCTGGGTGTGGGTCGGCGAGTGCGTGAGGCGAGGAGGTCGAGAAGAAAAAGTAGTAAACGAGGAGGGCGACGAGCGAGAGCGCGCCGAGGAAGCTGCACGGGTCGGAGGTCAGCTCAGACGACATCGACCAGGAAAGGAGGAGACTCACTGTGACTGGATGTTGATCGTCTCGTTGTGCCAGGTGAACATACTGCGCAGCAGCGTGCCCCACTGCTCGATCGGGATGTACCGGTACCTGCGAACGCGCGTTCGTCAATGCCTTGCGCTTCGAGAAAATTCAACACGGCAACTCACCCAGTGTGGATATGCTCATTGTTGCGCCACTCGGGCGGCAACTCCTCATACCTCAACAACCTCTCCCTCCCAATCTCGAGCGCCGCATGATACATCCTCACCGCCTCATCGACAACCGCATGCGAGTGGTCCTTGACGTAGGCGGAGAACTCAGCTGCCCCGTCTTGGACTGCGTGTAAGCCGGCGGACAAAGAGCCTGCTGTGTCGTCTTTGAGCTGCGAGACGGCGTTGGAGAGGCGCTTCGATTCGGCGGAGAAGTAGGAACGGAGGTCGGCAAAGTCGGATAGGGAGGGTGTCGAGGGCATAGAGGAGCGGAAGGATGCGGAAATATAGGACGCGGGGTCGGCGGACGAGGCGGACGAAGCGAGCGAGGCGAGTGCTGCGCGGAGGGTGTCGAGTTCAGTCGAGACGCGTGTGAGGACGGCCTGTGCGGAGGATGCGGCACGAGAGCGGAAGCTCGAGGCGGGCAGAGAGGGAAGGGGGTGGTCGGCGAGGAAGCGGTCGAGTCCTGCGCGAGCGTCGGGCGACAGCTCGAATTGGAGGTAGGCCGACTCGTCCGCTTCGAGCGAAGGCAGCTCGTCGCGCATTGCTTTGAGGAAGCTCGACGCGCTCGAGATGAACGCCTGCAAGGCGCTAATCTCGGCGCGGAGGTTGTCGTCCTCGACGGCCACCTCGTCTCGCCCCGCCGGCAACATTGCCCTACGCCCGTCTGATCCGCCCATCGCCTTTTCCACCTCGTCGCCACTCCAACTCGATGCAGAGAGCGTGCGCATGCGTGACCGGCCACCTGCCTCAGTCCCCTCGTCATCGTCATACTCGTCCTCCGTCTCGCCCAAACTCGTCAACCCCAAGTCCTCGAGTTCGCTCTCCTCGACATACGTCTTGAGGGCCCTCAAGCTTTTCTCTGCCTCCTCGAGCTTCCCCGCGAGGTAGTGCTTGAGGCCTTGTAAGCTCGCTGGCAAGTCGAGCGATTCGAGGAGTGACGAGCCGTACGAGAGCGCTCGTCCAGCCGAGGACTGCGCGGTCGCCGCCTCATAGAGTGATTTGGAGCGTTTTCGCTGGCTGAGAAAGACTGGAAGTGCGGAGGGAGGGGAGGATGAGGAGGAGACGGCGGTGGAGGAGGCGGCACGCTGGGTCGGCGGGCGGGCGTTGCCGCGTCGTCGTACGGAAGACATGGTGGTCGAGCGTGTTCTTGTCGTCACTTCGTCGTCACTTCGTCGTCGAAGCTATCAAAGACGAGGGTCAGCGAGCGAGTTCGGCCGAAGTGCTCCTCGGCGAACAAGGAGATATTGCCGGCGGAGCGTCGCCGACAGAGAGACCCGGGAGAGCTGTGCGGACCTGTGCAGTGTCCTGAGAGCTCGTGAGAGAGCTAGATGACCGTCACTCACTCTCGGAGCCCGTGCTTCACTTGGTGCCACCTTCCGTCCTCCTCTTTCTCCGGAAACGTTTCGAGACGGCTCAGGCGGGATGAACAGCGGTCGTCCCGATAAACAAGCCGGTGCAGACTGCGTGGAAAGCGTGTGTGCGGTTCAGCAGCAGGTGCTTCAAGTCAATGGAGCGAGATGGGGTGAGCAGTTCGAGGGAGAAGAGCGAGCGAGGGTTTGCAGAGGCGGGGCGACTTCACGTGTTGAGAACGCGGTACTGACGGGGCCAGACGGTCGGTAAGGCTTAATCAGTTACTCAGTAGCCAGTAGATGCAGTGAGAGATTGTGGTGCACAGTGACCACCCCTCTGCGGCACACCGTGTTCGGCGCGCAGGTATGGAGGCCGCGTCGGCTCGTTGCGAGGTTAACCTTTCTGGCCTTTTGGCTTAGATCAAGTGTAGTATCTGTTCTTACCAGTGTGATTACTGGTAGTCCCCC